>JBBMOE010000023.1:270800-409797 GCA_037975065.1 Chaetodon trifasciatus
GCGTCAGGGCCGTCGGTTGGAAGGGGGTCGGGGGGGGGGGCAGGGTAACACGGCAGGGCCGAGGTAAAGGTCTGGGGGGCGCGTGTGTGTGGCAGGGCGAGGTTGGGTATTTTCTTTGACATCAGTAGACGCTACTGCATTGTTTTTACTTTTTTTTAATCCTTTGTTGTTTACTTCCAAAAGCTCTTGTTTCACTTTTTCATTTTTCTGGGTTATGAAGAATAATAAAGAATAATACCTCATGCTGCGAGTGCACATCTAACAATCAAACTTCGATAGTGCTTCTATGTCATAATGTACAGTTTATATATTTATATATTTATAGTGGAAAAACGAGAAAAAGAAAGAGTTCTGCAGAGTATTTTCACCCAACAACACCAGAGACAAGGAAGAGAAGGAATAAAAAATAGTCATTCACGGCTGCTGTGATCATATATAAGCCCGGCCCCCCCGTTCTGTAGTATGATTCTGAGGTAAGACTGTGTTGACATGGACTCTCGACTTGTGTCCCGTTTCTGTAAAAACCCTGCGCTGTATGCATTCAAATGGTCCGAGAGCGCTCTGCTGAGGCTCCCGGGTTTGTTCCTGAAAAACAAAAATGTACCTGCTTTGTAACGGCAGCCACAGCAGTTCAGAAGCTGCTCGCAGCGCTGAGATATCTGTGGGGATTAAGGTCTGCTATGGCTGAGAGCTCCCGAGGTAAACTGGTACTTTTTTTAAAACTGCATCAGTGACACGAAGACACGCACGCACACGTCCTGCAACACATCCTGAGAGTCTGCAGGTGTGTGTGTGTGTGTGTGTGAGCTTCTGTATCTCAGAGGTTTGACCGTTTTGTATTCATTTATACATATACAGTATATATATATATGTGTGTGTGTGTGAGTGTTGTCTCTGGTGTGTGGGGATTTGGGAAAGAGCGGAGTAAATGTTTCTGGATAGAAGACTACAGACCTGCACACAGCAGGAAAAGAGACTCGCGGAGCTTGAGGAGCGCGAGAGGAAAAGATCGGGCGAGGGTCGATGAGGTCAGGCCGCAGCGCTGAGGAAGATGAGGAGGAAGGCGCTGGAGGGGAGAGGAAGGGATGGAGAGGGAGTGATGAACGGCGAGGATACACCTCGGGATCACAATCTTGATTCTTAAAAAGTCCCGCATCCGCTTTCCTCGCTCCTCTGTTCTCAAGTTTAGCCAGTTTTTACACATTTAACGACACAACTTGCGATATTCCTCCAGATTTTCAGCAGGGTCCCTACACAGGAAAAACCCACCCTCGGCTTCTAAATGTTAGTCTGCTGTCAGGTCTGACTGTGTATTCACCTCTCAATCACCTTCTGAATGCATTTCCAACATGTAGCTGGTTTAGGGAGGCTACAGTTCATATAGTTGTTTGTCTGTTGCTTCTTCTGTGGTGGATTCAGGAAGAAATCTTTGCTCTTACACATTAGAGCTGCACTAATCTACATTTCTACATTCGCAGTGACTCAAATGATTGTGCAATTTGGCATCTTTCAGCTAATTGTTGTGGTTTTTTTTACAGCCAGCAGCTCAACTGGTTTGACTCTTTCGCCGTCGTCGTCTAATGAAAAAGCTAACTTTAACTCGCTGTATGTCGTCTGTCCAGCGTCCAGCAGCAGACAGACAAAGTTAGCGACTAGCTAGCTGGTGAAGAGTAGGTGGAGACCAAAACAGAGTTACAAGGAGTGAATATTGAATGATAGTCATCAGGTGGCCATGACACCAAGTGAATAATATTTCTCTGTTTGCAGTGTTGGATGCTAATTGGAAGCTAATGCAGCTTTAAGGGAGACAGCAGGACTCGATGGTCACTCTTGAATACGTGATTTCTAACACCAGTGTTTGAGGGTGGATTTTTCCTTTAACATTTTCACTGGATTAATTTTTTTTTAAGAAAAGGGCCAATGCGACCTTCAACCAGATCACACAACTTTCCATGCAAAACATATGACAGCACGAGCCTCGCAAGCAACCTGATGGAGTCGATAGTTTAAAGGACATCGAAGTCGTCCGTCTTTGTTTCCTTCATTGATTTTGAAACTAGACATGAACATCTGCCTGATTATCATTGATTATTATTTATTTTTGACTTATTGTCATGCTGAATAATATGTGCTTGTTTGAACCATCCATCAGACGCTTGCTGAGTGAGCTCACCGCTATTGGTGATTTTTCTGTGATTCTTCTAAAAAGACCAAGACATGATCAGAATTCGCTTCATCCAAATGTCCAGATCTGTGCGGGAACCCTGTCTAAACTTCACCAGTTACCCCTCCCCACCTGAACTCTCCCCACCCCCATTCAGAGGAGAGTTTGCACAGTCTATGCTCCCACTTTCCACGTGGGGGGAGACAGGTCGATGGGCACATCAACATCATCATTTTTTACAGTAAACAACAAATGTCATAAAGAGAGAGAAGAGAAAACATACGAAATAAAAAAGGGAATAATAGTACAAAAAGATAAAAACAACAAAAATAAGGAACTTACAAAAAGAACCCTCACATTACATCTCGATCCCCACCCCACCCCCCAAATCAACAAGATTCCCACTTCTGACACCTGCATCCAAACCACAGACAGGAAGTGACACAGTGAGTGTGCTCAGAAAGGTGCAGAGGGCTTTGGCTCTCCGGGACAGTTGAGCACTCGCCCAAAGGTGCTTTTTTTTTTTAAAGATTATTCCACTCTCACCTCGTCACTTTGGTTCCTCTCTGTGGACCGGCAGCCGAGACGGACATCAGGAGCGAAGGACGGACAAAGTTGTGGATGGACGAGTCGAAGCGCGAAAACAGCCGCGGAGCTCTTTTCTTTTGGAAGTCCCGTCAGCAACTTTCAATCTGCTGACAACTTTATTTGGCATCTCGGCCCACATGTGGTGGACATTTTGGCGGGTTTGTGTCTTGTGTCAGATTTGTAAAATGAGCAGCAGAGCCTCCGGCGGTCTGCTGTTAAGGTGCTCGGATGAATACAGTGATCGAGACTTTCATTACAATCGTAGCTTGTGTAGGATCACTGCTTCTTGGGATTGCGCCCTCTGGTGGCGCCGGCAGCTGCAGCGGGCGCTGAGCCCCCCCCTCGTCTCTGCGCCGCAGTGGCTGCACTTAGCCACCAGGTGGCATCTACAGAAAAACACATTCAAGCAGCAGTAGCTTATTCTTTGCGGAAAAGCTGGTTCGAAACCAGGTCAAGTAAACTTACTTTGGGTCAATATTGAATGGAAGTTTATGCAAGCTCAGCTAAGACGTGTCTTTATATCATCACAAGACGATGGAGAGTAAGATTTTATCCATGAAGAGATTTTTTTAAACAGACATTCAGACTAGTAGCCTTAAAATGATGTGAGCCAGCAGCGTTTTGTTTGCCTCGACTGTCCATCCCTCTATCAGTCGGTCCGTCCGTCTGCTCTCTGCAGTGCCTGATGCCGCCCCGACAACAGCTGCAGTACAGTGAAAACCAAACATCTGGTCCAGCATTAAAAGCCCAACCCTCAACCCTCCCGCCCGCAGCACCTCAGTCATACAACAATCGCAATGCAAAAATATGTGGTTCTCTTTCTCTAAACTATTTTACAGCTAACCATGTCCCCACTTTCTCCTTTTGTGTCTTTTTTTTTTTTTTTTACACAACTTGGCAACTCTACGTACAGGTGTTAATGTTGAATTATTAGTAGCATCTGTCTTAAAACAACTCGAGGACTACAGTACACTAGCTCAAATGTAGAAAACAAAAACACGATAGCAACAGAAAATGAAACGGAAATGTTTAAAACGCAAAGAAAGTTTCTGAAATGTGTACAAAGCTCTTCTAGAAACGCGACCGCACTTGTAGCGCTTCGTAAAAACATCCGCTCTGGCCCCGCTCAACCTTTAGACGTAAAACTGTGCTCGGACAAAGAGGCAACAAGCCGCGACCCGTGACCTGACAGGTCAAAGGTCACAGTTGGGGTTTATATTTCATAAAAAAGATACTTTGATATACAGCCCACGGTTCTGGGTACTGCTCATTCTCATGGTTCAGCTTTGCTCTTTGCAGGGCAGAGGAGTGTTCCAACACTTCTTTAGGAAAACCTCTCTCTCCTTCCTCAGTAGCACTCCGCTAACGCTTCCTCCTAATCAAAGAGGAAACTAAACAGACACAGATATTAAAAGGAAATATCCCTTTTGCTGCACTCGTTTGAAGTGCGCCGAATTTCTCTAAAATTTATCTTCAAAACTCTGGATGTGAAAACCGCTCGGAGCCCCCCGTGCACCCAGCCGACAGCCCGAGGCCCCAGGAGAGCAGGCCAAGCACCGGCAGACGGCGGAAACTTGGACAAGAAGCTTGTTGGATCTGACTTGACTCTCTTTAATCATGACTTCTGCATCCTTTTCTTTTCAAAAATCATGCACAGGGACAAAAGTTACGTTTCAAACGTACAAACTTTCAACTTCAATCTTGATTTCCTGCCTGTGTTAGAAGATTAAAGCCCACGTTTAGACAGCTAAACAACACGGGGTCTGACACGACAGCGGCTTCCAACCTGTGGCTCCCCCTACATGTGACTGTGAGATGGATTTACGGGGTAAAATTTTTGGATATTAACTGATTATACTGCTTATTTTCATACTTTCTCGACAAATTGTTTGGTCTATAAAATGCCACCACAATTCTGTGGTCCAAAAACCAAAAACCCGATGATATTCAGTTTATTATCATAGCTGAAAACGGCAAATATTTACATTTGGAACAACAACGGACGCTGGATCCAGCCATTTTCAATTATCACAATCCAATTATTTTTTTTTAATAAACTAATCAAATTATTTAATTACTGTTAGTATTCAAATGAAACAATAGAGAACATTATGGTTCAAGTGAACAAGCAACTTGTGATTGTGTATCTAAATGCTACAGTGAGTCAGGGGTCACGAGCACGACAGGTTGGGAACCGCTGAACCACTGAATATGATGTATATCCACACAACGCATTCAGAAATCCATCGTCTTTGCTGGCATGGAGATTTGCCTGCTGTTCAACATAACACACACTGACAAAAGCCGGGCAAACTGACTGCCGATGAGGCCAGAATCACCTCGACGGTGGCAGCAAAAAATGTCTTCACATTATCATATCGCAGTGCTTCAAAGGGACAACGGGGCAAAACATTCAGCCAAATGAGTTTCTGGACATAAAGGACATTTTCTCCACCCTTTTACAGATATTTAGTGCAATTTGAACTTCGTGGGGAGAAAGAGATCAAAGCTTGTTTTCCTTGTTCTCAGGACAAACCTTAACTAAAGTTCTGGAAGCTTTTATTCGATATCTGGATCCCCGTCATCGTCCGGTAAGTGGGTGCTTGCCTTGCCGGAGTCGTTTTGAGGGATTTAGACAAGTCTACCGTTTATTCATTCAGCCCACGACCCCACCCCTCTGCGAAATGCCACGCTACATAAATAAACAAGAACCCAGGTATTTATCTTGGTGGCACAGGGCCAGAGAGAGACGATCACCTCCTCCTCCTCCTCCTCCTCCCCCCCTCTGTCATTAGCCTCCTCTCCTCCTCTCACTCTTTTCTCTTTGTCTGGATTGTGGCTTCGCTCATGTGACGGCAGACTGCCGCAATGCCTCATCTGTCCTGGGAGATTCTTAACAAACATCTCCTCCTCAGGAAGAACAGCACCACCTACTCCTCCTCCTCCTCCTCCTCCTCCTCCTCCCCTCTCTGCTCAAGTCTAGGATGATTGTAATTATTTTTTAACCCCACTTGGTCACTTGGTCCAACAGTATGGTTGATATTTGCATCGTGATTGGCTGCGTCTCTTGTGTGGACGTTCTGATCGGTCCATTGTAGCTGCCAGGGGAGTGCAGGGACAGCCAGACCTTCCTCAGCAATAGTCTGATTATTAAAGGTGCAACAAAAAAAATCACAACTGGACCACAGTGTCCCATGAGAGGAGGGGCGGGCAGCGCACACACACACACGCGCACACACACACCAAGCACTGATGTGCCTGGTCAGATGTACCTACACCCACTTATTTGCATTCAAATAGCTCACATGTATGCACACACACACACACACACACACAGCAACATATTTGGAAGCCCCATCTGTTGTTGTTGCAGACAGCAAACACTCACACACATACACACACACCATACACACAGGGATACAGATATACGGGTGAGAGTTTGGCAGGGATTTGCATTCTATAAAGAAAATGGAGTCGGCACAGAAATGAAGCAGCGGTGGATGGAAAATGATGGTTTACGTAATGAAGCAACAAGGGACCGACACTATTTAGCTCTTTACTGTGTGTGTGTGTGATGGAGGGAGAGAGGGAGAGAGACATACGGGGACAGCGAGGGACAGAGAGAAATGTATATATAAAGAGGAGGCAGGGCAGAAGAGATGTAAACAAAGAAAATAGAAAACAGAGAGGCAGGCGAGGACAGAGAGGGAGAGAGGAAAAGGAGAACTGAGGAGAGAAATGAAGAGACGGCGGGGGGGCTGTGTGTGCGTCCTGGCTGCTGCTGTCCCATCAAGAGTGCGGGGCGTTTAACCAGGCAGCGACGGGATATTTAGGGAGGGAAACTGGAAGACAAAAATCTGAAAAGAAGAGGCGATAAAAGTGCTGATGATCCGCTTTGTCTGTTTCACGTTGAAGTGATTTTTGGAAAAATCCAGGAGCAGCAGCCGAGATGTGCAACATGGCTGCAGCTCTGATATGGCACCGATATATAGAGTGTGCTGTGGATATAGATATGTGACTCTGCAGATGTGTGTGTGTGTGTGTGTGTGTAAGGCAGAGGAGGCAGACAAAAACAAACAGCCACTCATCTCAACCTCTGCGCACAAACCACCCACCCACTCGCACTCACACACTCACACACACACACACACATACATATACAGACCTTGCAGAGCTGAGCACCCAAACCACCCACACACAGTGACAGACATGCGCAGTCGCCACATGAAGCCAGACACACACGTATGCAGCACATAGATCGAGACGCAGACCCAGCCTGGCATAGGCATGCGCATTACACACACACACACACACACACACACACACACACACACACACACACACACACACATCCACACACACATCCACACACACAGTCAAAGGCTCTTTCGAGTGAGGAGGCAGACATTAACATGCCATAAATGGAGATGGAGGGAAGCGAGCGGGAAGAAAAAAAAAAAACTGCATACATACATTAATATGCACACGCACGCACACGCACACACAAACATTAAAAACACACCCACGCATTATTTTCGCCCACAGATGAACACACACAAAGCCTTTACAAACAGCTCCCAAACCCACCCTGCAACTAACTACACACACCCACAGAAACACACACCAGTATGCATGCATGCATTCACACCAAATCATCCGAGCGTCCCAGCCATCCTCCACTCCCCCCTCCACCCCCCACTCATCCCTCCTCTCTAGGGAGGCAGACTGTCCTCTTCTTCCCTCTCTATCTCCCTCTGAATTTTTTTCTCGTTTAAGGCGGCGGTTTCAAACAAAGCATTGGAATAAAAAGGTTTTTTTAAAAAGGAAAACAAAACAGAAATGTGCAAACTGTCTCCTCTGTCTCCCCCCTCGTCTCTGCACGACCCCAGTCCCTGTCACTTTTTTCTTTATCTCTTGCTTCTCCTCGCCTCTGTCCTCAGTTACAGAACTTGGTTAAGTCTCCATGGATCGTACCATGTGTTCCAGAATAGAAGGTGGGGCAGGTTGGGGAGTAAATATATAAAAATGAAAAAAAAAAGAAGACACCCCCAGTTACCTTCCACCTCCTGACTGTAGGACCTTTTGGCGCTCGTCTCAGGACCAAGGGTTCTTTGACTGATAGCCTTGTTTAAAAGAAATAATAAAAAACTTGATATACATGTAAATATATAAAAACAAACAGTCACGTAAACATCTTTCCTCAAAAGCCAGGCTGTAAAAAGCAGACAATTTTTTATAACACTGGTCTACAAAACTGGTTCAGCTCAAGACAGGTTCGATGACGCCTCAAAGGCTGTTTTTGGTTCTTCTCCGGGGTGTTTCAACATGCAGCGCTGTTTCTGTGTTTCGCCTAAGAGACGGTTTAACGACGGACCCTTCACTTTGAGGGTCTGTGTCTGTGTGTGTGTGCGCGGCGATCCTAACATCAACATAAAGCTGTGACAGTGACATTAAACAGTTCACCACAGCGGCCTCTGCCCATGTCTGACGCCACACTGGCAATAAGGTGATTGAGGTTTCTTCTCGTTTAGAGGAAAAAACAACAAAACAGGCCAAATACGCGTTGAAAAACAACTTTTTTTTGACTGGGTTTTAAAGTGTTAGGCCTCAAGATTATCACACTTAAAAAACATAGCTTCATAGCTTTAGGAGTCTGATGCATCAATAAATTTGGTTTGCTAATCCAGGCAGATATTCAAATTGAACACACAGGAAATGGTACATAAACACAGGGGGAATTATATGCTATAAATATGGAGGTAACAGCTGGATTATCTTTGAAATGAAACACTCAACACGTTCCCTTTTAAACCACAATGGCACCTTTGGCACTGAAGGCAAACTGCTGCCCCCCCCCCACACACGTTTCATTTAAAGGGTTTTCTTGGAGAATCTGCTGAGCAAACACACTCGGTGTGACCAGCAGTTATCACAGTTTTAGCCAAATCGAGCAAAGCAAACAGATGGACTTCAGGACAACACACCCGAGGCAGAGTGAATTTGGCTGGTGTTCACTGGCCTGCGTAACAAAGCTGTAATCTGAAGGTGAGTCGTCATAATAACGTCATATCAGGATGCAGAATAAGGGTCTGCCTTTGACAGATTCCAGGAACAAAGTCTGTTTCTAATCTGATCATTTTTGCCAAAATGCTGTCACACTGAAAACTCAGCACTCAGGGCTCCTGTGAAACTTTCCATCACCCGGTGCCACTTCATATTTTCTTTCACCAAAACACGTGAACGTTTCCATCGCACAAAAGAGCAGGAACAAAGAAAGGAGCAAACTTTCCAATAAAGTTCGACCCATTGTTTAAGTGCGTGCTTAAAACCAAAGCAGCTGTTGCTATGTCATCAATTTCTTAATAAACTATGGTAATTAAGTTATGATGGATTACTATTAGCATCTTAATTTACCTAAAACAAATCAGCTGTAACATAACAGATATGGCTGACATCAAGACTGATTTCTACCATTATAATTGTCCCAGCACAAAACTTTCTAAACTGTTTTTAAATGAGATAAAATCTTAAATTTGTTATTTACATCAGTCGCCATCTTGAGCTGGCCTTGCACTGCTCTGGTCTCGGTCTTAACACTTTGGTGTGAGGCAATAAACCACCTTCTGTGGCCTGGATGTACTTAAAATTAATATTATCCTTAAAAAAGGGGATTGTAAATTTGCACCTGCTGCAGATTATGTTGACTACAGTGAGAAGCATTTCTTAATTTCCCCTGCTGTGTTGTATTCTGAGATATAAGCTCATGGGCTGCACATGGTTTTGGCATTGATCAGATCTGTTTAACGCATGAAAGCGAGTACATACATTTAGAGTTAGCTGCAGGCCTCTCGTTCCCCGGTGCTGAAAAGACACGTGTCAGGTTTTTTATAAGAAAGATTGACTTTATATTGATTGTCTGGGATTGATTTTATAAAAACCGCGAGAGGGAGGTCAAACTGACACTACAATATCAGTGGCACTGGATCAGAAAGTTCAATTGGAGCCCCTGCATTCAGCCTAAACTGAACAAGAGGAAAAAAGCCGTCTCCGCGCTTTAGCTGATGAGTGTATTTAGCTGCTTGTGGAGGTCAATTTGTCAAAAGGAAAGAAATTTCTTCTTCTGCATTCTTGTTCTTTTTTTCTGAAAGCTCCCATTCAGCCACGCAAGTATCAAAGGCCGATATGACTGCAATATGACTTTCAGGGTTGTTTCTATGCCAACATTCTTCTGTGATTTCCATTATTTGCAGCTTTCTTTGTGTAACTCTACCTCACATAAAGCCAACAACTTTACTGTCAAACCAACAAATAGAACTTCCAGCCAGCCAGCGCAGTCAAAGTCTACCTTTTCCACCACATCGACTGTGCTCTCATTAAACGCAAAACAAACTTAAGGTGGATTCTTACATGTGCTGAACAGCAGCCTCACATGCCTGCTTTGGTGTAATTCCCCTTTAATTCCTACGTTGCTCTGGTGTACTGTAGCTGATGCGGCTGACAGCGCCCAAATGCGTATTAGCGTGTATGTGTGCTCACTGCAGTGATGGGTGAATGAATCGACCAAGCGTGTGTGAAAACACACCGTCTGGCCTCCCGCTCTCGTCTCTGCTGCAGCGCACACACAAACCGTGCGGCCGTACAAACACACACCTACACACACGCACACACAGAGCTGTATTCCTTGCAATGTACCAATGCCTGAATTAGCACCTTTGTCCATGCCAGGCGAGCACGCATCCAGGCAGCAGAACCCGAGGAAACTTGTGCTGCTAAGTGGCATGGCTGCGAATATTTGTAGGGAAACAATTTAAACACGAGCTGAAAACAAAAGAACGACACTGCTGTATCTTCACACACGCGCACACACACAGAGATCGTTCCTAAGCGCAAAGGCAGAAACTCGTTTTCTTGACTTTCCTTCAGATTTTTAAAAAAACGGGTGATAGACAGATATATAAATTGGATTGAAACTTGTATTTTTCTCCTTTTTTTTGCATTTTTTTTTAAATAAAACCACCCCTCTTCTCTTTCTGATACGTACAAAAACGTAGTTCGATTGTACTCATACCGCAGGAAATAACACAGTGCATTTATCACACGCAAACTCTTTGACAGTCGTCAGTAACAAGTTTCCTCTTCCTCGGGAGGCTTGGCAAAAATCACACACAAAAAGGAAAAATTAAGAATTTAAACGCGAAAAAGTAAAACTGATTTTTTTTTTTCTTTTTTTTTTTTTTTACATTTTAGGGTCAAAAAGTGGGGGAGGTTGGGGGGTAAAGGTTTTAAGCCAAGCAAACCTTAGTTTTTCCCATTTGCCACCACACTATCAGTCAGACCTCACCAGCATTTCTCTATGAGCTGGTCAGCCAGTTTCCCAGCATGCCCAGCAGGGATTAAACAACAGGGTCGGCGGGGTCAGGGAGATCATAAACCATGCCAATATACATATTAATATTCATTTCAACCCCTGACCTCATCAACCCCGTGCTCTCAGAGAAGCTTTCATCTGGCCATCCAGACGAAATAAAGCAAAACAAAAACAAACAAACAAATAAAAAAAACAGGGCTCTGTACAAGCTCAGTCCACCTCCACTGACTTACAACACTGCGGTCTGGATGCTTCTCCGCGCATACATTCAATATCAAAACAGTGTTACCGGAGTTTGGGGAAGGAAGCGTCACTTTCTCCAAACAGGAATACCCTCCCGTCCCACCCCCGCCCCTCCCCAGGGAATGTCTGTGATTGATTATGGTAAGAAAAGGGCCGTAGTGACAGTACACACTTTTAAAAACATAAAAATAAAGGCTGTAACAATCAGGTGCTGAAAGGTTGCAGAGGAATGAAGAGGTGGTGGTGTGGGGGGGGCGGCTATTAGTCAACCTCATCCCTCTGCTACCTTTCAATCAGAAAAGGAAGGAGGAACAACCCGAAGAGAGGCATTCTGGGCCGCTGAGAGAGAGACAGAAACGTGGACAAACGTAGGAAGGAAAGCAGAACAAAGTGACCAAAAGAGGCGTAAAAGAAGAAACAGATCCCCAAACACGTGGCGGCTAGGAGACGAGCGACAACTACCATCACGACCACAGTGGCCACCGTTCTCTACTCATCGCCCCAGAGAAATGCCATCCCTCCCTCCATCATCTGTCCATCTGTCCATTCATCTATCTGTCCGTTCACTCACTCAAAACAAAGTGCTGCCGTCTCCTCCCGCCGCCTGGAGGGTGTCTGCTGGCGTGGCTCCACCTCCCACTTCGTTATTGTTGCCGGCCGCCGTCGCTGCCGCCGCCACGGCTTCCAGGGAGGCGGGATCAAAGCCTTGCTCCGCCCCCAGCGCATCCGCCTCCATCTTCACGCTGTCGGCCAGGAAGGCGGAGTAGGCATCGCTATCGGCCATCAGCAGTTTAAGCTTGGGGATCCAGCTCTTGCGGACGACGCGGCGGGCATTGGTGCACATGTCGGCCGCGATGGCGTTCATCTCGCTCTCCTTGAAGCTCGGTGCAAAGTTCTGGCAGTAAACTGCAAGAAAGGCAAGAGATGAGAAATGGAAAGACAGGAAGATGAAGAAAGAAACAGAGCATACGCCAAAGGCAAAGGAAGAAAAAGAATCATAAAATGGACATTTCAAAGCTGTAATGGGAAAATTAGCTGCCAAGCAGCTCCAGGAGATAACTCACAGTATTTACAGTATGGAAAACACAATGTGTGTGTGTGTGTGTGTGTGTGTGTGTGTGTGTGTGTCTGTGTGTGACTCACATTTGACGGCGTGCAGCACTCTGTTGTCCAGGGGTTTACGACTGGGGTCGTTGGTTGAAGAGCGGATGCCAGTTCCGCAGCTGTTAGCCAGAGTGCTCCTGAAGAAAAACAAAGAACACAACAGATATGAGACACGTAAAGAAGTCTTACACAGTCATTTTAAGGCCTGCTGTGATGAATACTGACACACACAAAATCCAAATTTCCAAACCTGAGTCGATCGATAGGAAAAATTGAGCCGATGCCAAAAGCGGACTGACTTTTCGTCTAGCTCACAGTCTGCAGTCTATCATTCACTGCAGCTTGTACAGTACAGTGTCCATCTTTGGTACACACTGTTCTACATTTGTTTAGCAGGTGAAACCTGTTGAACACTGACCTGTCAAAGAATGCAGCCAGCAGGCGTCTGAGCAGCACTTTGTGGCGGGTGCCGGCGCTGACGTGGCAGTTCATGAGCTGAGCGCGGGAGATGAAAACGGACGTGCCGCTCACCAGCTCCAGCTTCTCCGCCGGGTCGCCCTCCTCGTACAGCTTCGGGTGGCAGCGGTTCCCGATCTGGCTGATGAGCTCGGCGGGCAGCGACGCCAGGTCCTGCCGGGATCGCGCCCCTCTGCCGCCCCGCCCGCCGCCTGAGTCTGGGGCCAAGTCCGGAAGAGCCTCCACCCGCTCCCCAACCACTGAGGAGGGAATAGCAGCCATCAGCTCTTTCCTCACATGCGTGTGCACATTAACATTTAAATGCACACATATTGAACAAAATGTAATTATTGTTATGAATTCATGCTGATGACGAATTGATAACGTCTGTTAATACGCAGAAGCAAAATGATTTAAGTGCTGTAAAAAGATGGAACCCTCAGTCCCTTAAGCCAAAGCCCTGTTGACTTTGTTTCATGTTTTTCTCAAAACATTCAACCGAAGAAAAAAAAACCCTCCGAGCTAATTTTAACCATGATATAAAGCAAGATAATTCACTCCAAAGTGTGTGTTGAGAGGACTGTAACACAGGCGATCGCACTCCACTTTCCATTGGCTGCTTGTTTGACTCCATTCATGCATTAAAATCATCATCCTCCAAAAGTGCTTTTATTCATACTTTAGCCAGCCAGAATTACAGAACGTAAGTGCACTTGATACCAAAGCCTCAGATGATTCGGTTCACTGGAGATGCGTGTGGCTCCAGAGGAGGACCTGAACAAACCTGGACCTCAGACTTAAAGGGTAATTACGCACTCACAAACTCCAGTTTGTATAACTGTCAGTGTTTTGGATTTGTAATTCAAACAACCATCTGAGAGTCCTTTTTGATTAAATAAACTATAAACAATTCATAAGCTTAAGGCGGGACCTACAACTTTTCAGCGGTTTCAATGTTGAGAACATTTCATTTTCCTCAACATCCTCCACTCCCGAGAAGTTCGGATAAACAAACCTTGTGCGACTGCTGCTTATAAACACACTACAGCAGGAGGAGCAGATCAGAAGGCAGAAGCTCCAGATTTACATGAAAACGCGGGGACCTTGAAATGAACTCGCGCTGTCGGAGCTTACCTGCTGCTCCAGCGTTCAGCATGCTGTACATGGTGTACATGTTGCAGATCTGTCTGTACTGCTCTTCGGCGCTGTCATCCGCTATGTCGTCCTCCTCCTCGTCATCGTGGTAACTAATTGGAGAGTCGCTGGTGTACATGCTCAGTGTGCCCGGGCTGGTGCCTTCAGGGGTCCCGCCGTTGTTGTTGTTGTTGTTGTTATGGTTACTGTTGAGTCCGGCTGCTCCCACTGAAGTGGCGCCGCCGCCCACCATGGCTGCATTGGCTGCAAGTCCGCGCCCACAGGCGTCCTGGGTGGCGTTGTTGGAGGAGGAGGAGGACGAGGAGGAGGAAGAGTAGCGTGCAGCCTTCCTCATCCCACCTCCCCCGCCCCCTCCAGACCCTCCTCCTCCGTCACGGTTGCCCCCCTCCCACAGCCGCTTGGCCACGGGGGTGCAGACCACTGAGTAAGGAGAGCCCTCCTGCTGAGGGAGAGAGAAATGAGATAATTAACAAAAAACCAACAAGAACCTTCATCAAATACACGAAACAGAAGACAGACCTTCAATGGCCAACTTTTAGTATCTAACAGCTCGTCACTATAGACATGTACCAGTAAACGCCAAAAGAGGACTGAGGCTCAATGCTCACTGCTGAGTGCCAAATGTTAGCTCCATTAGTCTTTGGCAAATAAATCCATATACTTCTCCCACTTCACTAGTTGCTGACATTTCCTGCAACATCTAAAATGATTCTGCTCTACAAATCTGTAACTGAGCGCAGATCAAAAATACAGTCTCAATTGCTGACTGTGCAGATAAGTCTGGTGCCTAAAAATACACAGATCAGTGTTACCGACATGCTGCCTTTATCATGTTTTATCAACATTTCATGCTTAATCAGAGAAACCTGGCAACTGTTTTCAACGACTCAGCACACTGTTATTGTTTTTATTCCTCAGCCATCCACAGACAAATCTGTACATCTGATGTGTAGTTGTGTTACGTGACTGTCTAAATGCCAAACTATATGTGAAGATCGCACTGCTCCCACAGTGCGGCCCCTCGACAGTGACCACTTTTGAGCAGATGCTTTCCTGTAATTAAATTACAATAAATAGGTTCATCCGCTTTCTCTTTTACCTGTATTTTAACTAGATTGACCTGACAGATTATTTGTAAAGACTTCCACTCCTCCATCCTTTGTATAATTTCATATCGATTAAAAAGCAAGTGAGAGGAAACAAAAAGAAAACGCGATAAAGCATGTGCATTGAGTCGCTGTCATATGATGGTAAATGATGTGAGACAAACCGTTTACTACACTTTGTGCTCCTTTATCACCCACAACTAATTAATATGGCCGGTAATATGATGAAACAAACCGCACTCGTCTCTCAATATTAAGGCTCTTTGATGTTTATGAAGTGGTTGACTGCATTCAATTTCAATGACGACCTCTGACCTCGACGATAAGTGATGTCTCTGCCTGAAAAACTTTCAGAACTACTTATGATTTATTTCAGAAATAACCTTCAGGTTATGATTTGTCAAAAAATATGCATATATGGTGTTTTTTTTTTCAAACAAAAAAAGCTTTTCAGCTGCCATTACAACAAGCCGACTCTTTTTTTTGTAGCTGGAGCAACTGGGAGTGAGCTTTCGTTGAAAGCCTATCAAAGCCTTTTCAAATCTCAAACTCAAAGAGCCACCTACTCACCATGCCCTGTTTGAAATGACGTCAACGCAGAATGATGGCTTATTATGTTTTCAGACCACTTCAGATAATTCACCAATAGAAAACGCCTTGCTGCGGTTAATTTCCTCATCAGTGCAACACTTTGCCTGTTTTAAGGTCGTCGGAGGCTGCCTACCTGCTGTGGCTGTGGGGTGGGCTGAGGTGTGGAGGCTGTCTGTTCCGTCTTCACCTTGGACACCAGGGGCAGGGGCGTGAGACAAGAGCTGGGTCTTCCTGCAGCTGTGGCAACAACGCCAACTGTGCCGCCTCCCACCGTTTGAGTGACAGGGCTCTGGGGCTCAGAGCTTGGGGTCTCCTCGGTGTGGAGACCCTGGGAATCACAACTTGGAGATGAGACCTGGAGGTGTGGTGACAGAAAGAAAGACAAGTTTCATTTCATTGATATCATTACCCATGATAATAAACACACACACACATATGTCGTGCCACTATTTCATGTTAGCACAGGTTAATTCCCCGTCTTAATCAGGGCTGAGTATCAACTGAAATGCATCAAGTATGGAAAACCAAAAGCTGGCGTCAAGTATCTGGTCATTTTCACAATCTCATTTACTTATTCTATGATCAGTTTCAGACTGCTGATCCAAACAAAACCCTCTGACTCTGGGAATCCTTAGATCCAGTTTTTTTTTTTTTTTTTTCATATTTTGCTCAAATATGGTATCGGAAAAGTTTTGGTCTTGGTAGCAAAGCTTGCAAATCACATCTGCTTTTTGTCAGGTAATATAAAGGACAAGCATTGCTTCTTTTGGACATTTCCTTGCCAGCGATAGCTGTGATCAGACTTTATGGTTACTGGTTCTAGGTGTGTGAATGCAATGTCTCAATTCCCACTTAGGATAAAATGATGAAGTGACATTTTTTTTTTTTATCCAACAGGTCAAAGGTGACATCATAATGTTCTGCAAAAACACTTATCTGGTCATTGTTGCATCATTTCTGGTCATGTTGCCAACAACTTTGTGTTCTGAATCAGATTTATTGGCCAAGCATGTGAGCACATGAAGGGAATTTGACTCTGTTTATTGTCTCTCTCAATGAACTTAGACACTAACAGACATACAGCAGGCTCATTGGTTCTGCTGATATTGAGCTTCGGGTGATTGTCGTTGCACCATGTGATGAAGCTCTCTATCAGTCCTTTGTACTGCTCTGTACAAACAGTCTCTAACTGAAGACAGCGTGTTTCTCACTGGAAATTACTCACTGGAATCGTCGGGCATACAACCGAGAGGTGGTAATTCTGGTTAGTAGCAAACATAAGTTCACAATATTCCTTGGGAGCTTGCCAAAGTGGCCTGTGGAGTTGCCAAACTCTACAAAACACCACCATGTCTGACAACCTGCATTTCAAGCCCAGCAAGCAATTTAACACATCCTGCAGTAGCAAACACCGCAATTCCTCTTAACATACATCACGTAACGCGTATCTATTGCCATATTAACTCTGTGTCTGGAGGTGTTAAGGGGTACTTTAAAAGGAAATCAGTTTCTACTCATTAATATGCAGATTTATGCAGCAAGGCACTCAAATCTAATCAGATCATCTGCTACTATAGAGGGAACCTGTAGTGTCAGTACGATGTTTCAATTATTCTTTTGTCACAAGAACGTGTCTACAACCGTAGACAACCCCATGACAACATCACGCATAATGCCTCTCATACACGCACACACACACATACGGTGGCAGCTCTTAAAAAAGGCTATTAACACTATAGAAAAACACCTGCATTCAACTTTAAAGAACAACTGAATCATTGCTTATGAATGCTTCATTGGCAGTTTACCTTGAGGAAAAACTCTGTGCCTTTCTCCATGATCTGCTGGATCTGGAGGAAGCCAGCGGTGTACATGAGCAGGAACTGGTCTCCAACGTTCATGCTGAGGCGTCCTGTGTAGCAGAAGGCCAGGATCTGCTGGAAGCTCTGCGGCTGCACGGCCGGGGGGAGCTCCACCACCGAGCTCTTCCCGCCGGCGTTGAACAGATCCCGGAAGTAGGAGCTGCTGGCTGCTAGCACCGCACGGTGGGCCTGAGGGGTAAACAGCAGAGAAAGGTAAGTCAAAAATATACTGAAATCTGTGCAATGTGAATATCATAATTCATATCAAAAAAAGTGGCTGATCTAGTTTGAGCTCGCTTGTGAGTGCAGTCAAATATAAGGACGCGGAAAACCCAAATGACACGAATGAAGTGGAAGACCGGCTGCATGTCAGCCATGTTTACAGTTACCTTCTGTGAAATCTATTCTGGACTGCAATTGAAAAAAAAAAAAAGAACATTTGTTTTCCAAAACCATCTAACTGTAAAAGAATCATTTCCCATCACGTTTGCAGCAACTTCTGAAAGAAAGCCAAGTTTCTAATTGTGGCCTTACAAATTGTATTGAACAGTTGCAAAGCCAAAGATTTATTCCCCGGGTGAGAGAGGTGGCCAGAGGGAGCTCAGAAAATCTATTAGAAATTATTTAAAGCAGCAGTCTGGCAGTTTTTGACCTGGGCCATATTTTCCTGTCTTGCCTATTGATTTTGACCAAAATCTTGGCAATACCCCCGACCGAAGAACTAATTACGCCTTACAGCAGCACTCACGACCAGTATTACAGGGCCAGTGAACAACTGAAAAAAATTAAACCGAAAAACAGAAACTGCTAGCTTTGGCAAGAGACATATCAGCAAAAACTGACCTGAAATAAAGTAAACTTGGCTTTCTTTTACAGTTTTGATTCCAACTATACTTTGGCCACTCCTGTATCTTGTTTGTCTACGAGCTCACTTGGCAGGTAAGATGAACAATAGGTCAGTGTCCCAGAAAAAGTGTAGTTCTTCAGGCAAATCCCTTAGCCGCTAATTACTCCAGTGCAGCTGTTAAGTAATCAATTACAGAGGACTATGGTCCCACTGTGCAGCTCCCATGTGAACTTTTACACAACTCTGACTATCAGCTGTCATTCTTTGAACAGGTAACGTTTAAAAAGAGAAAAAAAAAACAGTTTGGGACCTTGAAGGCGTGTCCCTTGACGACCACGGAGACATCACAGTAGAGGCCCTGCAGCCGCTGCTCATTCAGACACTCCAAGATGTTGTTGCCAAAGTTAGGGATCGCCATCTGCAGCGTCTGAGCCATAACGCTCTGCCCAGCACCACAGGGTCTGCAGAAAACAGAGAGGCAGAGGTTAGAGGAGATGTAACAGGATTTACGTCAATGGATGAGATGTAGGACAGAAGACGGAGATATCAGGGTGGTGGTGGTGGTGGGGGTACAGATGAAGGGATGGTGGGGACGTAGAAGATTGCGGGGAAGGTGAGGAGGAGTGTGAGGAATGGCCAAAGGGAAAGATAACAGAGAAGTGACGAGGAAGAGAGGACGAGATGAGGCAGCGGGACAGAACAGCAGACAGTAAATAAAGGAGTGATGAGACGAGAGTAAAGCAGGACGACAAGATGTGCAAAAGGCAAACAAGAAATAAAAGACGAGGGGGGAAAGAGACTTAAAATAAAGAAAGAGGGTTAGTAAAGTGTATGATGATTAATGAATTAACTATTTGGTAAACAACTTTAATTCAAAACTCTATCTTTCAAATGAAAGAGACTTTCGGGCCACCAGCGACGGTTATATAAGCTATCGTTCTCTTTTTTTAAACCTTGTTTCATTACATCTAATTCACAGTTAATAAACTGTTGGGTGGTTTTTGGCCTACTTTGTTATTTTCTCCACGCTCCTCCTCAGTCAAAACACACTCGCTTACATAACTCATCTACTTCACTCGTCTTCGTCACCATCCAACAAAGAAGCCTGTGATCAAAGTGGAGGAACTGTCAAACTTGGGACAATAAAATAAACAAGGAATCTATCTCTGAAGTCAATTTTTGCTTAAGACTGAGGGCATCACTTCCGAGTGGACCCTTTATTTTTGTTTAGAAATGCACAATACATACAGAGAAGCACTCTAATGCCAAGCAGAAGTAAACAGATGAGAACAAAAAGGTGAGTCATTGGTCCAAATGCATTTCAATATAAGATCATGACCTCTAAGTGACTAATGGTGTACAAGCTTCGTGGTTACACACAAGTATGTGGACAGTAGCTGGTTCTGAGGAGATGATGTTGAGCTCCTGGCCTGGCTACAACCCAAAACAAACCACCAACAGGAAACAATATGATCGTGATTAGCCTTGTTCCTCCACTGGGAGGAAGACTTGCAGGCGAGACCTAGTAACCCAAAGGGCAAATCAAGTCTGTTCAATTTTATTTATACAGCCCAATATCACAAATCATAATTTCCCTCAAGGGGCTTTATAATCTGTACAGCACAAAACACCCGCTGTCTTCAACCCTCGATTCGAATGAGGAAAAACCCAAAAAAAACATTTTAATGGAGAAAAACATCAGAGGAGGCATCCATCTCCAAGTACATGCAGTAGGTGTCGTGTGCACGGAATGGATTCACAACAGAAAATTACAGTATATACAATTATGGCCAAATGTGAAACAAAAACAGCAGTTCCATGACCTCCAGCTCTCCGTGACTGCTGGGGAGAACATACATTGATGCAGCAGCCAAAGAGCAAAAGGTCACAGAGAGGGAAGGTCAGCACAAACTCCACGTTTCAAGCTGACTGACTCTTTGCCATCTGCTCAACTGAACGGAAACTCTTCAAACTTCATGATAATTAGAAAACGTTCATCGGGTCCGGTTCACACCCGACCCGTGGTCCATGGGAGACTGCGAATGCGCCGCTAAGAGGTCGTATGCAAAATATATATAAGCCAGCATTTGTCAAACTATTCCTCAGAAAACATGTTAAAGATTATTCATCCTTCAAGCTCTGCTCTGCAGAAAAAGACACAATCATCAGCTACTGCACGCACAGAAAGTTCCCTCAGTGCTGCACCACTCAGGCTGCAGCTGATGACTTCCATTATCAAGTAGTACATCTATTATTTTATGACTGATTGCTTATGCTACAGACAATGCCCAATGCATGTTCCAAGAGCCCACGCTGTCACGTTCCAAGCGCTTATTTTGCCTTCACAACCGTTAAAAGTTTGCAATTATGTGAGGTAGAAATAAAAATCCTTGTAATGGAGCAGCTAGAGTGGAGCCTACAAATTTTTGACATATTCAATAAATTACTTTAAACAACTGATTAAGAATTGTATCCTTGATTATCGGTTGATGGACTAATTCAACTTTGTCATTGTGTTTGCAAAACACAGTCTTGTCATTTCATGACAGTGCAATGAATAATTGATTAATTGACTAATGATTTCAGCGCCGTGCACCACAGTATTAATATTCATTTACATCAGGAGTGCCCTGACTTTTCCCTTGGAGGGACAAAACTGAAACTTAATGGGGGGCCACGGGCCAAAAGCAAACACCTAGGATCCCAAATTCCCTTAATTGACTGATTTCCTGCGCAGTCACTCTCTCCGCCATGCTCAGATTAAGAAAATTAATTAATAATTCAGTATCGTACATATTCATAAGAGCATTTTTACCTAATGAAAAATTACGCCGCATAAATAGCTATTTCTTTTTTTTTTTCTTTTTTTTTTTTTTTACTTGTCTTAATCACTAGAAACGTCTAAAAGGGCCAAATGAAACCTCATGGGGGGCCAACTTTGGCTTGCAGGCTCCACTTTGACCAGCCCTGATCTACATAAACTACAGATACAATAACTGTATACATGCAATCGTTTAAGCAAAAAACTGTGTTATTGGTTCTTGAATAATACATGTGCCCCCCCTTCGTTTTAAGTGTGGGCCGCTGGAGCGTTTAGAAAAAACAGGTCGCCTAAAAAAGGTGTAAAACCATCCATCCATCACACCGGACTGCATAGCAACAGCAAATCCGAATACAACTGCAAGTTTCCACTCCAATCTCAATTATCACAAACCAAGATGGAAGAAATCTGATGTCATAATTGATACGCACAGCAACAAAATAGCGTATAACAAGCCATACACACACAAAAAAAGCGAAAAAAGGCGCAATGACAAATGCTGAGTAATAAATACTGCTGTACCGCTCAGCACCATATGTGGGTGTTCAGCCTTAGCGAAGTAAATGCAGACTGATCAGGGATTACAGGCACCGAAATTTATCCCCTCATAGAAAACCGCAAAGCAACTTATCACGAGGGGACTGAAAACAGTTGGGACTCGCGCTGACAAGCTGAGCATTGCAGGGTGTTAGTTTCGTTAAACCTCACTGATTGGCTTTTGTGAATGTCACTCGGAGAAACTGGACAACTTCTCACTCTCGGCCACACTGTTGGAGGCAGCCGCCTTCAGCCTGCTTTCACTACACGAGCGACTTATGACAGTCTGCACCAACCAGCAACCAACTTGAATTTCAGCCTGAATAGGATGCTTGCCTCCACAGCTGGAAAATGTAAACAAAGCCCAATTATCCTCACATCATATATAAAAAAAAAACTTTGCCAACAAAGCCTACTGAAACTGATATTGGACTTGGCCGCATGACAAAAATGTCTCCATCACCTACATCTATGAATGTGCAAGTTCAAATCCCTGCACCAATCACTGGCAAAAGGAAAACCCCAGAGCGGATGGCTCTCCGCTCCTTCAACAGCTACCATCCACATGTTCCTGAGCAGGATCTGCAAGTGAAAATTTACACTTAAAAGCATTTAATCACTAACACGTTGGGCAGGGGTGGCACATGTAAAAAATTATTCTCCTTCAGTGCAGCTGCTCCTTAGCCAACAATAAAAGATAGCGGTTGCATGGAGCACAATGGCAGCCAAATGGTTACCATGTGCCCTTCGCAACATTGCTGGTTTGATTCATGTCTTGCATGTCATACTGTTTCCTGTCTGCTTGTGCTGTCTAATACAAGGAAGAAAAAAATCCAAACAATTTCTATAAAAAGAAAAGTAAAGAAAAATAAAGATGGTGGTTGCAAAGGGAAACTTCCAGGTGTGAATGTGAAGCGGGGTGCTGCAGCATCCATGTTCTGCAAACCTTTCCTAGTTGAAAAAAGTGCAGTACAGGCAGTCCTGAGCGACCGCCTAGCGCCCACATAAGGGCAGCCCTGAGAATAAAGGGCCATCAGCATTTCATCATAATTAATTTTCATGTTTACGGCAACTAATTAATTTTGATAGATATGGGCATAGTATGTAGGGCAGTGGGCTAAGAGAAAGAGTAAAGCATGACTATTTACAACCCCTGTGCTGCACATTTCATCGAAAGTGTTTTCATTTTATTTTCAAATGTTCTGAGATGAAAATCCTATTAGCGCCTTCACAGTCATGGTTAAAATAACAACGTTGGTTATCAGCATCTCTGGTGCTTTTAAACAGGCAGCAAGCAATATTAATATGTGTATTAATTGTGTAAACTGCCATTATAATATTATTATGCTGAATTAATTGGGCTGCCATATTCTGGACAAAAACAATTAAGATTGCAGACTGCTTATTGGATTGGGAGCATTCTGTGCAATTTGATCTGCATAACTTTCCCATAATATCAAAACAACAACAAAACTATTAGCGCCTGAATGTATAAATTACAATTACGTTCTCTACTACTTATTTCATTATAATCAATTGACATAACCAAATCAGCGCTCGCTGGCCATTGTGCCTCGACATTATCGTGCCTTGACAGTTTGTATCGATGTAAAGAAATCAATATGCATTACATTAACATAATTATTATTCAACTTTATTGATCAGAGTGATATTTCTGGGTCTTATCCAGGATTTGTTTACATACATTACTCCCACTTTAATTAGTAAATCATGATCTTAATGGTAATGTGGGTTTCTGTCTAATCAAAAGAGGTTACGGTACCTAAGTGTGCTGATAGAGCTGCACGATTAAGATTAAAAGTTGCTGGTTTTGCGCGCAGGACTGGTTGGGAGAACTCAAAGTACTAAAAATGTGTGATGTACACTGACTGCTGCGTCACATCTGCACTTCCTGCCTCGCGCAAGCAACTGAACCGACAGGTGTCCCAGTGGAGCTTCCAAGCGACATATAGTAGATGCCCGTGGTTGTTTCCAGGTGTAAATATGTGCAATCATATGAATAATAAGCAGGCGGTTACCAAGACAAAGCATTTGTGTGACAAAGATCTTCCCTCAATTAAAGGTAGAAACTTAAAGTAGCAGCAGGGAAAATGCAATGGCGATGCTGATATGCGCATACAGGCACAAGTATTTGTGAAACTGTGTATTGTGGTAACCTAAAAGCACACTTTCTCTTTCAAAAGGAGTGAACTGCTTGTCTGATCTGATTCAAACACTGTGGAGCATTGAGATGTCATCCAAGGACATCCTACCAGCCACCTTTTCCTCCCCGCAGGTCAGAGAGGTCACAACAACTTCCAGGAAACATCAAGGGGAGTTAATTCACACCACTTGACCCTTGCCCTGCAGTCCCCATGTGCCCCATTATATGCTCTGACTTCATGCTAAACTGTGTGTGTGTGTGTGTGTGTGTGTGTGTGTGTGTGTCTGAGTGTGTGTCCTCTACAACTTTTACAATTAATCTCCAGTGTCACAAACTCTGGTTTACTTTATCCACACTAACCACATGTTCCAGCTAACACCCAAAGACCAAAAAAAAAGTAACTTGATCACTGCAGTCATCTTGCTGGCACACAATCAATCCAAGCAACTATTTAAATCAATCTTAACACAAGCTTGAGATATCAACATCAGTCACTGTCTAATCATATTCAGTTTCCTGGTTTAGGGAGGTTAAAGGTGGCCTGTTAGCAAGTAGCAAGCTATGCTAAGGCTAACACTGGCATGAGTAAATCACTTCACCTATACATTTAATTCGCCAACATGCCTTCAAATCACGTGTAAAAAAAAAACCCAGCCTTGTGTGGCCTTTAGTTTACAGACATCTCAGGCTGAAAACGCTGTATTTGCATTCACACCCGTGGATAGAAAGGCAACAAAATGTGGCTATAGTGTAGCCTCCCCTGAGCACCACTAGAGCTGAAACTTCAAAACCGAAATGTTATTTATACACATCAATTATACATCAATTAATCTCACATGAAAGTCTAGCCGAGTCGATGTCTCGCCGGTAAACGCCTCAAGAGAGAAAGAGCCCGCCGCCAGCGGGGCAGCAGGGCAGTCAGACTGGGCAGAGAGCTCTCGGTGCCCCGCCGTGTGCCAGCCTCGATGCCCGGTAGGATTTGGGAGTCCTCGGCTGGCCCGGGCCGGTGTGTGCGTGCGTTCAGCGGAGGGAGGGAGCAGCAAGCGGAAAAGGGACAAAAAGAGAGCTCCTCTTCTTTATTTTGTATGCCAGCCCCGGTTTCAACTCCCCCCGGCGCACACACGTTTACCGTCCGAGGAACCGGGGACACGAAATCTGCCACAAAAATAGTCGAGGGGATAAAATATTCAGCAGTTCAGCGCTTTCCCCGTCTCCCCTCTTTCCGTGCCAGCACGGTGTGATGTCCGTTTAGACCGAGCTCCCTCCTCCTCCTCAAGCCGAACAGCAGCTACCGATACGGGACAGACACGCGTTGTTACCCTCCAAAATGTCGCTTATGATATATCACAGCGAATAAATTATTTATTAAATCTCCACCAAAAGCGGAACTCCAGAAGCCACACGGGCCACGTTCACTTGGCGGAATCTTTTGTTTTAACGGTATTTTTTTACCAGAGGAGAAAGGGGTCTATAGCGGAGGGCGATACAGGCACTCCATCTTTAGCCGACATCAACAGGTCATCCCGGGACACAAATGCGCTGCAACTGTGGGCGAGACAGACGGATGGATCCGGCATGGCGAGAGGAGAGAGGAGAGGAGGGGAAAGGAAAGTAGGGGGTTGGCTGTAAAATCTTAACCCGTTTACCGACAGGACACCATGATACTGGGCGAATCGACGACTGCCTGCGGTTTTCAAATGCAGCGTCTTAAGAAGAAAGACTGCACCCCCTCCCCAAACACCAAGTACTTTTTCAGAAAGTTCAGGAATGCGGGAGAAAGAGGAGCGGAGGACTCATCAAGTCACTCACCGAGGGAAAGGGGGGACAGCCCGCGGCGACGAGTGAGTGAAGCCGGTGAAGTGGTTAAAGTTTGGTCTGTCCCCATGAGCCCATCCCCCATAGTAGCTAGCACAACTTTACCACCCCATCCCCTAAAAAAAAAAAAACAACAATAGCTTAACCCCCACTTTAGCGCACCGCCGCAGACCATACACCACCCCACCATCCAAATTCACCCATCCGAAATGAAGAAGGCACCCCCACGCACACACATATACAGTTCGGGGCTCAGGACAACTGACCGACCCGTCTCGCCGGCCGAGCTCGAACCGTTGTCCTCGGTGACCCGCCGTGCTCAACTCACCCCCTCGGCTGTATTCCGCTGGAAAGTGTTTCAATGGAGGACCTGCGCGGAATAAGCAGTCTAGTGTCTCCCTCCGCCTCACTACAGGCAGCCATTCATTGTGACTGTATGCTGTGAACCAGCAGCCGGAGCACGCACACAATTCATGCATACACGTACATACTTACACGTGCGCGCGCGGGGGGCACGCACGCACCCACACATGCAGGCGAGGAGAGGAGCGCAGAGCTATCGAGGAGGGGGACGCAGAGGAGAAGAGCGGGGATTTTTTTTCTCCCTTTTTTAACTCTCCCAGGGTTTGCAGACGGATCGCAGAGCTACCGATCGACTAGACAGACAGGTAGAAGGACCCTCGTGAGGAGGCTCGTTACTTTCGCCAGTTCTGTAACGAATTAACACGTCATTTACTGTAATTTCAGATAACAATAGTGTCTATGTTAATTTAGGTGGGAGAACTGGACTGCTTACCATCAGTATAGGCTAAACATAATTTATCATGGTTATTCTCAAACCTTAAAAACTATTTTTTTTTTACATTTAAACAATGCAATGATGCACATACCTGGTGATACAGTCAGACCAAATGAAGCTTTGTCAGTGTCATAATGTAAGCCAAACTAAAAGGTGAGTTTTCCTGCGTGGTTATCATAACAGACCTTCTTAAATCCTTACTTTTGTCACCAAAGCTCTTAAATAGTATGGCTGGAGGCAAATTATAGGCTCACCTCCACGTTTAATTTGTTTTCCTCAGCATTACTAAAAATAACTTGGCACACGCACAATCATTTGGATGAGTAATGACAGAAAAGTTGACTTTAATGCACGTGGAAATACTGCGATTTTTATCCAGTCAAAACAATGGCGAGATTGCCAAAAGCAATGCCATTTGGCCTGTTTTTGTCCTTCTGAATTTGTATTGCATGTATTTTCATTTCATTTTATAATAACCCGTATTATTTTGCTTTGAATCTAGCCTGTGAGAGGCTACGCTTGATCCTTTTGGCGGGGAAATCTAATGGAACGAGTAATACAGCAAAACAGGTCTCAGAAGTAATGGGATTACATTTGAAGGAGTAACGGATCGCAGGTTTGAGCCGACGCGCCGCTGCAGGCAGGTAGACAGGCAGCGTCCCCAGCCGACCCGACTGTCTGAGCCCCACCCACCAGTCCACCCACTCAACCCACTCACTCACCGGAGTGTCTTCTCCCTTGGGTGGTGGAACCGAGTCTCTCCTGACGGACACCGCGCAGGGGGCCGCCGGTTCGATCCCGCTGTCTTGATGTGTGTGATAGTGCGTCTAGACTCCGGGCAGGTGAGCCCTCCGGGGCCTCCAGGCGCTGCGCACAGTGAATACTAAACAGGATGAGACTGCATTCAGGCACGGCACTGCGCTCCCCGCTCTCTCTCCCTGTCATGCCAAATACTATTAACTCTATAATTCTCCTGTGTCAGATGTATAGCGCCACGCTCTCTGGGCATTTATTGTCACAGCGCCCCCATCCAGATGTTCAGGCTCGTGTGCATACAGTAGAGGCAATTTTTCCCCTCATCCACAGTCATCCATGTCCTATTTTATAAGAACTCGGTGCAAATCACGAAATAAACGGATGATGGCGGATGATATGACAGCAAGTGTGAAATGCTTGAACGTATACTGCATGTCAATGTAGGTCATGCATTTATCACAGACACAGGCCCATTTGTGAGGCAGTAGTGGGGGAGTGGAGGTGTGAAAATATTCAATTACAAGCAGAGCTGAAGCTAGGATTTTACAAATACTGAATACTGAAAGTCATGAATCCACCCCAACACCAACACCACCACAGTCAAATATTTTTTCACCATAAAATGTCTCTCTTTTGAATTATTTAGATTTTTTCGGATTTTATTTTATTTTTTTCAGATAAATTTTCAATTATTTTTCAACATGAAAGTCGAAATGCTGTTTCAGGAATGAACTTCTGTGAGATTAATTCTATTAGGATCATTTTTTTTGGCCTATATTGGTTACATTTAAACACACTGAGCCTACAAATATTGGTGTCTAAGTTGATTTCTAAGTTTATAATTGCTGTTGATTTTCATTGTACATAAGGAGGCCTATGAAGTACAGAAGAAGTTATAATAAGCAAAATGTTGAAATACCAAAAGTAAAACTTTGCTGTGGAGTTGAGTTAGCTTCATTGATATTTATTGTCAGCATCATTTTAATGTATCAGATCAAGTTAAAGCTACATTGAATTTGTAAAAAAAATATTAGACGTAGTGTACTTGAGGGTACTTTAATAGCTAACAATACATCATAGTTTTTAAAGATGATAACGTGTTTTATGTGTAAAACATAAATGTGCATTTTAGCTACTAAAACTATCAAGTGTCAAATTGTTCAGCATAAAGAAGGCTGCATATAATATTTGGGTATTAAATATGCTGGAAAAGAAGTACAAAGTTGCATAAAAGGAATATAATAAAGTACAATACATGAGTAAATGTACTGTACTTAGTTACTTTACATCACTGGCATAAGATCGCACTGACAGGGGGCTCTGAGACCCCATTTGTTGTATGCAATGTGCACAATTTTCCAATGCTGAAATACTACATGGGCCCAGATTTGCTGTTTGGTAATTTGATTAAATATATTAAGAATATGAAATCTGCAATACTGAATATTTTGACTCATTGGCTCTCTTCCAGACGTGGCTTTAAGAACAGGTGATAAAACAGGACCCTTTGATAATGTGCTTATGGTGAAGCGCATTTGACAAACCAGTATAACACACAGTAAACCTGCAGCTTCTGTGTTGTCTGCTGCTCTGGTAATCCGGCCTCTCTCACTGCAGTGATAGTAAAATGTAGCTGCTGTTTGAAGACAAACCAAAAGCCAAAAAATACAGAATAACATGAAAATATCCTAAATCTTAGAAGAATAGAATTCATATCAAGTAACGGCCTCTTTCCTATACAATTGGTCTGTAAACTGTAAGAAACGCAGTGTGTTTTATTTGATATGCAGCTTTACACTCATGCCATAACGACCTGAATTCACGTTACTGTTCACGTAAGCAGCTCAGCACTGACCTGCACTGACCTTCTTTTCTCCAAGGCAGTTTTTATCTCCTCACATCATAGGTCTGGGATATTTTGGTTAATCCATAGGCTATGTTTAGCCTTTTCATCAGAATGCATCGCCAATTCAGGCACGGTGAGATTAAATTAGATTATTCATGAAAGCAGACTGATGTGTTTTCCAGCCTCCTCACATGTTCACTGCGGGGGAAAGTAGGCCAGTGTGTGCAGCGGTTGACTGATCGACCCTCTCCCTCTTGTCCTTACATTACACCGTTTCCCTGACATTACTCGGCTCTGCCGAAAGGGCGGACAGCGCAGTCGCTGCGCTTTCTGGGCCGCGCGAGTTTCCGTAGAGACGCTCCAAACATGGCTGCCTCCATGTGCTAACGTGACAGAGAACGTTAAACCGAATTTACACTTTAGCAGTGAGGAAACAGTTACCGCACGACCACCTGTATCGCTCACACAGTCAAGCCCCTGACAAATCAGGTAAGCAGTGTCCGCCTGAAGGGGTTGTCACAGGTAAATACGAAGCTTTCAAGGTTTAGCTAAGCTAGCAAACCGGCTAGCAACTGCTGGTATGCAGTAATATTATGCATCATGTTCTGGCTAGTTTAGTAAGGAAAGTTTGCGCTCATTTAACTCGTTTAGTCAAATGAACAAACATCTTCACTCCACAGCCGTGATAGCAGCCGTGCAGACATGATAAATAACTGTTGTATCGAAAGGCAGGAAGCTAAGGGCACTGAAGGTAAATGCTAAATATTATCTCTCCTATGTGAGGATTTGCGGATTTTCTCCGTTTTATATAAAACTGAATATTTGAATATTTTGCGCTGCTGTTTGCAAATTAAGCAATTTGAAGACATGACACTGAGACCTAGAAATTTATGATGGGTATTTTCTGTTGCAGCCCTGCAACAGTTTCCAGTAATGGGCGTTAACACATAAGATCAGTGTTGTACTGAAAGGCACAAAGCTAAAGGAACTGAAAGTAGAGATAAAGTTCATTCATAAAAGTCTTACTTTATTACTAGTCTAATAGTGGATTCACTGGTTCCAGCCTCTCCAATGTGCGGATTTGCTGCTTTTCTCGGCGTTATTAATGTAATTTAGGGCTTTGGACTGTTTAAAGCTACTTAAAGATGACACCTGGGGTTGAGGAGCGACGGTGATGGTCAGATTTAAATGTGCTTATTTTATGCATGAATTAAAATGTCCATTGGGTCAATTTGAAAAAGCAATCAAAACATGAACCCATGCTGAACATCATCCTTAATTACCGTCCTAGAAGACACTTTTGTTAAACTGACGAGGCCACTCAGATTATGCGATGTTCAGTCAGCCACAGTCAGTCTGTCCTTGTTGGCGCGTGTGTCGGCCTCATGTTCAAATTGCAGTGCAGAAATGCCAGATATACCTGTGAGGAAACTTACATAGGGGGTGGTCATCATGCTGTTTGTCCACCAGCAGCGACATGTTTATTCCTCAGATGCAAAATATGAGGCTGAGTTCATTTTGCCGCATTCAAACATGTTATTTGTCTTATTACAGAGGTTGTACCTTGATGTTGGTCCGGAACCCTCGCCCCATCACCTTCATCACCTCCCATCATCTGCATCATTCTGCAAGACAGACGTTTCGGTGGATCCTAGGCGGCGCTGCTGCCACCAGCGGGAGACACCAATCCATGGAGCCCCTGAAACCTGCGCAGGACCCTGAGAGTCCCACCACCAAACCTCCTCCCACACCCACAGAAGGTATGAGCCTGGCACCTGCTGACACAGATGCTGACAAGGAGAAGACGCTTCCTGCGGGACTGTTACCAGGGGAGACGGTGGTCAAGGAGGGCAAGGCGGCCATCTTGTTTCCCAGTGCTAATGAGGTGTTTTACAACCCAGTCCAGGAGTTTAACAGAGATTTGACGTAAGCATAAATGCTGGCCTTTTCCCCGAAGATGCATAAATACTTTACACCACAGTCTCCTCAGATTAATTCAATACGATGATTCAGTGCAGTGAAGATGTGTTTGAGCTGATCATCAATCAACAGCAGCAGAAGAAGAGATGTCAGTTGCCCAGCAGTATTCTGTAAATCCAAAGTGTCTGAACATTAGCTGACAGAAACCACCATGAGCTACTGGTTACACCAGATTATCTTAAGTCTGTCGTGGCAAACCCTCTATGGAAATGAGCAATGGTGCAAAAATTGCCACAGTATCGCTTTAATAACATAAAAAGTCTTATAATAAAGGCATGAATCAACCTCAGATTTAATCCACAGAGTTAATTTCCCCTCTTTATTAAACAGCATTTCTCCTTTTGATTTTGGGCCAGCCAGTGGTCATGAATATTTAGTAAGCTCTGTTATTTACCCCATCATGATATATAAAGCACATGTTTATACTGTATAGAAGCAATAATTCTTCCTTTCCAGATGTGCTGTGATCACAGAATTTGCCAGAGATCTGCTGGCTCAGCACGGGGTGAAGGTGGTGGTGCCTGGAGAGAAAGAGAGGGTGGTGGTCTCTCTGTCAGAGGAGACAAACGAGGCCGATGCACAGACGGAGGAGAAAAACGGAGCAGAGGAGCCACCTGTAACTGCAACAGTGGGGGAGAAATGTGAGGTACGTGGGACTGATTTTACCATGTAATTGTGAAGTCGCAGATTTTATTACTTCCCACAAGAATTCCCCCTGAGGTTATTAACAGAAATAATCTCTTTAGAAATACACAATGTGGGCAACTTATCCAGTTTAAATACAATTTTGTCTGATGTTCATTTATTCATTTCCTACATATCATATTTCTTTTTCTCCAGTTCTGCTGTAAATTTCCTCTTCAGGTGTAGTTATTCTTAAATAGATTATACAGTCATTAAGGCACAATGTGTACATTTTACCAGTACAACATACTGGCACAATATGACACAGCAAACACTAGTATGAAGTCAAAAGGTTAAAATCATCAGAGAGAAAAGATGCTTCTGTGGAGAGAACAAACATAAAGAAAGACCCTGAGTGTGGTTCTGTAGCTTAGAGCAAAGTACTAACACCGTCAGGGTCGGTGGTTCAGGTCCCCGTGGGGTTTCCCATCCTAAAAATATACACACTGATGCCAGCGTAAAGCTGTTTGGATAAGGCGTCCATCAAATGACTTATGTTAATGCTGCAGCAGGTAATTTCACACTCTGCTGGCCCCAAGTGGTAGAGAGAGGTAATTAGATCAGTTTTTGAAACTTTGAAGGATTTCATTATGTTGCAATAATAACATGAGATGTCAGTAAAGACCTGAGCTTTAGCCTATTGTTTACTGACGAGGCGCGGAAGACGTCGAGCCGTTGTTGGTGATTCCAGCTTTGTGTAGATGGAGTGATTGGATTTGTCATTTTTCTGGCAATTCTAGTCAAAGACGAGACATCCTGCCAGTGATTAGATGGAAAAATGAATTGCTAAGTGGAATATCTACAGCTTCTAATGTGTTACTACAACTGTGTAGCTTCTATATTATCGTGAATCAAATGGCAACATATGTGAAAGGAGTCGCTCCGTTCACTCCTCAGCTCTCAGCTCTTTGGTTTAGCTTTACAGCGCATAACGTTAGTGTTTTGCTTCACTCTCACCGCTGTCATCTGCATCCTTTCCAGATGAAGCAGGCAGCAGTTTTCAGTAAAAAAAAACTCCAATAAACAAGCTGTGGAATACCTGTTCAGCACCAAACGGCAGACAAACAAAATTATTGACTACGCAGTGAATATTGTGGAGCTTTCAGTCACTAAGAAGCCACATAATTTTTCACGAGTTGGTTGAGACCAAAACAGAGCAAGAAGGAAGAAGAGTGAATATTTGACTGTCGCTATCTTTCTAAGGTGGGAATGTGTCAGTTTTGTGTTTGCAGCTTGTTTCTGCTGCCCCCAAGTGGCCAAGAAAACAATTACTTCACGCAGCTTTAAGGTTGTTTCCTCGCCCCTCCGTTTCAGCACGGTCTACGCGTGCTGGAGGGCCTGGCGGCGTCCGGCCTGCGCTCAGTGCGTTTCGCTCTGGAGGTCCCGGGCCTGCAGAGCATCACCGCCAACGACTTCTCCACCAAGGCTGCGGCGCTGATCGCCAGGAATGCCCAGTACAACGGAGTCAGCCACCTGCTCCAGGCCAGCTGCAGGGATGCCAAGTATGATTACTCAGCACGTTCAGGGATATGCCTGTTTGCTGCTGGTCTGCCTCGGCCCCTGTTATTTATCTGCTTCACTGATTTGCTGTCCGTTTGTTCCTCCTCCTCTTGTATTTATCCAGCGCTTCTCTCATCTTCATTCCTCTCCAGGCTTCACCTTCGACCTCTTGTTCTATTCATTCCTCTGCTCCTCTTCTCATCTCCTCCATTCCTGTCTCTTTGCTTTTCTTCTTTTATGAACTCTTTCGGCCTTTTTCTCTCAGTCACGTCGCGCTCCTCTTTTCTCCTTGGCTTGCTTGTCTTCATGCCTCTCTTCTTCTATCCTCTTCAGTCGTTTCTCCGCTTTCTTCTCTGAACTAATCTGCTCTTCTTTTTTATCTGGCTTTGACTCATCTTTCTTTCTCCTCTCCTGTTTCCTCCATCCCTCTCTGCTCCATTTTTAGAATACTTTCTCTCTTTTCTTTCATTGGTCATGGATGTGGATTTGTCTAATGTTTCTTTTCACTCCTTTCTTTCTTATTTGTCTCCAGTATGCTGATGTATGAGATGCGAGGGAAGAAGGACCGTTATGATGTGATCGATCTGGACCCCTACGGCAGCCCTGCTTGCTTCTTGGATGCCGCCGTGCAGGCCGTCAGTGAGGGAGGTCGGTAGTTCGGTCCGTCAGTCATCCCCTGACTGCTTTCTCTGCCTCTTCTGCTTTTCATTCTGCGTCCTCTGGGTCTGCCTTGAGTATGATTTAGCTTGATAGCAAACCACTGTTTCACAGTATTTCCAGTGTTTCCATCCAAGCATTTTTCCTAATCATCATTTTGTGAATTTGGACAGCTGACGTCAGATCACATTTCATCACTATCATCGGAAATGAAGTGTGTACAGAAATGGCCGAGCTTTGCTGTAGCTGCACAGGATGAACTGTCTTTAATATAACACACAACGTGATGCACGGCCTGAATCGGACTGTTGGCGATGGCTGAGTTTAAAGATGGCATTTTGTGCTCGGTCCAAGGACTCCCCATCAGCAGATTGGTTCTGTGGTAAAAATTATTAAAAAATGATCTCTGAACAGCTGAGTTGATAGATGGGAGTATGCTCCTGTGCAGTTTACTGATGCCAGTAGTGAAAATGGAACATTTAATAAAAAAAAAAAAAATCCCACGTGTAAGATTCGACCTCTGCGGCGTCCACAGATGTTGGGCCTGCTGTCTCGTCTTGGCGGCTGTGATGGATTAAAAAAATATCAGTTGCATTGCTTTTCTTTCTCAGATGAAAGCGTGTTTCAATTAACGCTGCTCTGCCCAGTAATAACCCATCACTGAAACGTGTTTTCCTCACCTTTTCTCTCATGGATTTGGTTATCATTCAGACACTGTCATTCGCTTTCACTCTGCGAAGTGCGAAATGCACCCAAATCGCATTTTATTTTTCACAATATTTCAAAATAATGGCATAAAATCAGCTTGACAGCTGGATCAGAAGTATGTCAGATGTTGTTTGTGAAATAAGTCTCCTTTGGTTTTATCCCATTTGAGCCTCACAATGCATGTTTAGACTTGACAGCCAATAGGAGACTGACCTGATTTGAAAATCTCCACCCATGTGAGGCAACCGGGAGGTTAAANCTCTCTCTCTCTCTCTCTCTCTCTCTCTCTCTCTCTCTCTCTCTCTCTCTCTCTCTCTCTCAGGTCTGTTGTGCATAACATGTACAGACATGGCGGTCATGGCAGGAAACAGTGGAGAGACCTGCTACAGCAAATACGGCTCAGTCTCCATCAAAGCCAAATACTGTCACGAGATGGTGAGGGCATACACACACTCATACAAACACACACACACATACAAAATACACATCGACTGCATGCACAGACATGTCACCATGTTTGCGCTCACACGGTCTTGATCCTGAGTAACACAGTAAGCGCTTGGCTCTGACAGAAACATGTAATGGATTCTGGCCTGAGGCTCCAAGTTGATGAACTGGAGTTTTGTGCGTGTGTGTGTATGATGTGTGTGTGTGTCTGCGCTTGTACTGATATATCCATGGGGACGGAAACACAAGGAACAAAATCTTCCAAACTGATGATGACACTGTGCTGCTCCTGGCGTCTTTAAAGTTATAATCATGTAATAAAAGTCGGGCCTGGTTGACTTGGCGGTAGCAGTAGGTGTGCTTTATTTTCCCACAGTTCAGCAGCTACTTTGTCAGAAATACCACTGCTGTATCTGTTTACATTGCAGCCAAACAAACTAGTGGTTTTAATAAAGACTTGCCCCTTTTACATCATGCCATGAGCAACCCTGATCTGATTTCACACTGCGCACAGTACGAGCAGCAGGGCACCATCGAGTGGTTCACCTTGCTGAGGAGTGGGAGGTGTGCAGTCTCCCGCTGCAGCTCACTGTGGCTGCTCCCTCTGGTTCCATTACTCCCTCAGATATTTAAAACTGTTGATCAGAAAATGACAGAAACAACCAGTCATTTCTAGGTGAGGCTGGTGCCAGCTGCAGTGCCACATGCATAGTTTCCTGCAACTCCTTCACAGTAAAAGCCACCCTGTGGTTTCAGCAGGCGGACATTTTTAATGTGAAACAGCATTTTTGTTTGCATTCTTGTTGAGAACATACTGTCATAGCTGGAAGGAGGAAATATGCAGTGACAGTAACTTAAAAACACAAGAGCTCCCCTTTATTTGGACCAGATTAAAAAGGTCTGCATGGCTTTTCTCCACAAGTAATCGTTTCATGTCAGCTGATACTGAAGATGTTGGTGATAATCGCTACATAAATAAAAAACGAGATATTTTCAGGCTGATGACACAAATACTCAACATGATTTTTGTCTGTGTAATTAATTACTTTCAAGTCAAGCTTCGGGGGGCGAAGAAGGACTTCAGTAATGGGAGCCGGACCAGTACAAGATGTTTCTGTCACATGACGTCAAATGATGCAACAAGACCTTCTCAGACTTTTCACATCAAGAAAAGCAACAATTTGTGTGTCTCTCTTTCTTTTTCCCCTGCAGGCCCTTCGTATCATCCTCCACAGCTTGGACCAGAGGGCCGGGGTGTACCAGCGATACATCCAGCCCCTGCTGTCCATCAGTGTCGACTTCTACATCAGGGTTTTTGTCCGTGTCTTCACGGGACAGGCCACAGTCAAAAACTCAGCCAGGTGCTCGCACATGCACACATACCTCTCAAGTTTACCTACACTACTTTTTAACCGCTGCACAGATTTTATGTCAGCGAACTATAGTTTTGGCAAGTTGGTTAGGACATCTACTTTGTGCATCACACAAGTAATTTCTTTCAACGATTGCTAACAAACAGATCATTTCACTTCTAATCACAATTCCAGTGGAACAGAGGTTTACAGACGCTAAGTTGACTGTGCCTTTAAACAGTTTGGAAACGCCAGAAAATCATGTCATGGCTTTAGAAGCTTCTGATTGGCCGATTGACATCATTTGAGTGAGTTGGAGGTATACCTGTGGATGTGTTTTAAGGCCTACCTTCAAACTCAGCGCGTCTTTGCTCGACATCATTGGAAGATCATAAGAAATCAGCCTAGATCTAAAAAAGAAAAAAATGTTTGTGGACCTCCAGAAGTCTGGTCCACCTGAAGGAACCTTGTTCATCTGTACAAACAAAAGTACTCAAGGCGAAAGAGGAATAAAAGTATCCACAGCCACAGCAAAAAAAGTCCTACATCGACCTGATGTCTGCTTAGCAAAGAAGAAGCGGCTGCTACAAAACCGCCATAAAAACGCTAGACTTTGGTTGGGAACTGCACATGGGAACCATTTCGGGGGAGGTTTGCAAGCCGAGGAGCAACCTGGAGCACCGGGGTGGCAGCATTGTGTTGTGGTGCACTGGTGCACTTAACAAAAAAGACGGCGTCACGAGGACGGAAAATAATGTAGATACATAGAAGCAACATCAACGTCAGTCAGGAAGTTAAAGCTTGGTCCTAAATGGGTCCTCCAAATGGACAGTGAGCCCAAGCACTCGTCCAAAGCTGTGGCAAAATGACTTAAGGAGAACAAAGTGGCGGTATTGGAGAGTCCGTCACAAAGCCCTGACCTCAATCCAGTAGAGAATTTTAGGGCAGAATTGAGAAAGTGTGTGTGAGCAGGAAGGCCTACAGACCTGACTCAGACACACCAGTTCTGTCCGGAAGAAGGGACCAAAACTCCAGCAGCTTATTTAGAGACGCTTGTGGAAGGCAACCTGAAACATCTGACCCAAGTTAAACTCTTTGAAGGTAATGCTACCAGATACTAAGAGTATGTAAACTACTGACCCACTGCGCATGTGATGAAAGAAAAGCCAAAATAAGCCATCCTCTTAACTATTAATCTGGCATGTCACTGACTAAAGACAGGAGACATTGCTTGCAATGTTGTGAAAAACTACTTTAAATGTATTTGGCTCAGGTGTACGTAAACATCCAACGTCACCTCTATAGTATATATTGTACTGTCTTCTAATAAAAGCTGATATATGATGAAAGCTGGATGAACTGAAAGTGGGTCACTGCAGCGACAAATGCTAAAAATAATGGCAACAATGGAACTCGGTGAGATAAAAAAAGAAAATGAAAAGTATTAGAAATATTGACACATCTGGAAATTGAATGTTGATCATGTTTTGATGTTGAGGAGAATATGAAGCCAAAGAAAGTGTATTTATAGCTTAAATGTACTCTTAACATGCCTATAACCACATGAACAGCTCCAGCATACGTGCTTACATACACACACACACACTGAACTGGTTACTTCTGTGGTTAAACACACACAAAGTTTAAAGCTTGAATTCGGTTTCTTGTGTTGCAGCAAACAGGCTCTGGTCTACAACTGTGTCGGCTGCGGCTCCTTTCACTTACAGAGAATGGGCAGGAGAAGCAGCAACGGAAAACAGTAAGACAGTCCACTCTGTGCAACTGTTCATGTGAAATGAAAATGTGAACGCGCTGGCCAGCAGAGCACACGAACATAAGCATGTGTGTGTGTGTGTTTGTGTGTGTAGTAAAGATGAACCTGCTGTGATTTCAGTATGAAGTATTCTCCTGCCACTGGACCCCCAGTCGGATCAGAGTGTGAGCACTGTGGACAGAGACATCAGGTTAGACATCACCATCACCATCACCATCACCATCACCATCACCATCACCATCATCATCATCATCATCATCATCATCAGTTCTGCACATAGAACTTGCCTTGATGAAGCTTCAGTGTCTAAATTTATTGTCAGCATTTACATCTAATTTCATATTTTCTTACCCTGGATGCCTCTTATTTTCAGGTGTCACCTGCGTCTAAACCTCTGCTTGTCTTGTATGTAGTTGTTACTGTGCAAACACACGTACACGCCCCAGCTGAAGCCTGTGTCTGTCCTCTGTGCAGCTGGGTGGTCCTCTGTGGGCAGAGCCCATCCATGACTTGGCATTTGTCCAGAGGGTTTTGTCTGCTGTGTCGGGGAACCCGTCCCGGTTTGGGACGTCCAAACGCATTGAGGGCATGCTCAGCATGGTGACTGAGGTATTCATTTATATAGGCTCTCCTTTCAGGGCTTGTTATCGCTGTCTGGTATTGTCATGTGGGTGCGGTCGGTGGCATCAGGTAACTGCACATTGCGTGGAAAACACATTAAATGTATGATGTTGATGTACTGTTTGTTTCAGGAGTTGGAAGACGTTCCTCTTTATTACACTGTGGACAATCTGAGCAGCACAATACACAGCAATACTCCACCTCTGCTCCAGTTTAGGTAAACACACACTCAGTCTAGCACACAGTGTTGTTATGAAACTATAGGTCATTTTATGAATAGCTGAGATTCACATGCACAGAACTTCTATGGATTTGTTTTTCCAGGCTTCACTCTTTCACGTAATGTTTAATGTTGACATCACATAAAATGTGTTTTTTCCCCTCAGAGCAGCTCTGTCTTGTCTTTAAGAAACATTTGTAAAATAATCTCTCTCTGCAGGTCTGCGCTCCTTCATGCTGGTCACAGGGTCTCCCTCTCTCACGCCTGTAAGAACGCCATTAAGACGGACGCCCCTCCTGCAGCCCTCTGGGACATCATGCGCTGCTGGGTAAACATTACTGATACACCAGAAAGATTCCGAACTGAACTCTGAACCTCCCAGTCCTGTATTTGCCCGAGTCAGATGCTGATGGTATGCTAGAACTCCCAGAATCCTTTGAAACTGGTCTCCTGGATCACATCGTGTATCGTTTTCACACAGGAGAAGGCCAATCCTGTGAAGAGGGAGAAGCTTTCAGAGACTAGCCCCGCCTTCAAGATCCTCTCCACTGAGCCCAGGTGAGACCACATCCTAGACTTGAAAGTCCAACCAATCAAATGATTGATACTTGCTGAGACACTGTTTGGGTGTGTTTACCAAACATATTTGTGCTTGTGTGTGTGTGTGTGTGTGTGTGTGTGTGTGTGTGTGTGTGTGTGTGTGTGTGTGTGTGTGTGTGTGTGTGTGTGTAGCCTAGAAGCCTGTTTCACTGTGAGGGAGGATGCCAACCCTCAGTCCCGTAAACGCCACCTGACCCGGTTTCAGGAGAATCCTCAAACCTTCTGGGGACCCAAAGCTCGTGCCAAAGCTGGGTAACTAACACACACACACACACACACACAGACACACACACACACACACACACACACACACACAAGCGACAACAGTGTTGAAGCTGAAAGCCTCGAAATGTTTCTGATTCACATACTCATATGAACCCGAGTAAAGATTAAAATCAAATTGAAAGATAAAATAATGGCTTTCTGGGGACTTTTCTACACTCTGAGTCACTTGAACTACTGGTCACTGACATTTTAGAGAACAAAGCTGTGAATTCAGATTCAGTCCCTCCTTCTCCTTCCACTTTGATTTGCTCCTTGTATCCCTGCTTCTCCATCCCTACCTCCTCCCTCCCTTCATCTTATTTGCCTTTCCTACCTTTTCTACTCTTTCAATCTCCTTCCTCCCCTTCTCCACTTCATTCTCTGCTCTCTCTCTTTGTCTCCTTCAGAGGTGGTATTTCTACTGACCTGCAGGACAAGAGGAAGAAGTGCCAGAACAAGAGAAAGAACCAGATCACAGACTCTTCCCAGCTGAAGGACTTCCCCTGCAAGAAGTTCAGACAGGTCAGTTCAGATCCAGGCAGGAAGGAGCCTGTAAGCTGTGCTGGGATCAGCCTCATCGTCATGCATGACTCAGTTATTTGTCATACGGAGTAGTCGCACATCTCGAATGCGTGGACTCTTGGTTAAGTTAAAGCTAATTGCTCATTACTGCACTCACTAAACACTACCTGTCAGCCAAAAAGACTGGGCACTCAGATGTCTTTTCTCCCTTTGGTTTGCTCCTGATGAGGCTCCTGTTGGCAGAAGTCTTTATTTATTCACAGCAGCTCCTGCTAAACATTAGACACATCTCTTCCCGTGTGACGACGGCTCTTATCTTGGAAATAACAACCGTCTAAGAAAAGCCGTTTTCTCCCGGAAAAGACCGTCCGGATCCATTTGTTTTCCTAAAACAGCAGCTGAAGACACATTTGTCTGCAGCTGTATATCTGAAATGATCCTGTCACATTTGTGCTGGAGGATAAAACTGTCCTGATGCCTGAAGACATGCTGTCTTAACGCTAATGACACCAAAGTCCTTTACTGATTTTTTTCTAAACTCCTTAAAAGGCCCAAAATAATGCAAGTCGTAATGACTTTCAAAGCTGCATGAATCAATATATGAACAATAGTTCAAATTGCTCATAGTGATGAACATGCAGAGGAGCTCAATGAAGCGTTTTAGGGTTTTTCAGCTCATCGGTTTGGTTTAACAGCGGCGGCTTTGTGGTTTTGGTTCAGTTTCTCTGCTCTCGTCAGCATTGTTTTCAGCCACCGCAGCACTTTTAGGCAAAATACGTCCTAAAGCATACACAGTGGAGCATTTAGCAGGTAGTTCTGGTGGAGCTGCTGGAGACCAAAACAGATAAATGAGCCGTGTGAGCACGTTTAAGAATGTTCTGACATTTCATCGTCAAGCACAGCACAGTAGAAACAAGACAGATGATTATTAACCTGGTTTTTATTCCAGCAGTTTCCTGCAGCCGAGGATCGTTTCAGCTCATCATGTTCTTAATGATAATGTTGGCAACTGAAGTCTCCCAGAAGTTAAGGGAGACAGTTACTTCAATACTAATTACACTTGTAAAGGCGTCGCGTCCTGGGTGGGAAATGAAAGACGTCTCCATCAGCTGCTCTCTGCTGGTTTTCTGCCAGAGGAGCGGAGTGCTTTCACAGGCTGCAGCCAAAACTTCCCTTTAGACTAATATCACATCAGCCTCTCTGAGGTTTCTCATTTATGTTATTGTTTTTTTTTTTGTTTTTTTTTTAGGGAACATGCACCTATGGCGACAAATGCTGCTACTCCCACGACCCGGAGCAAACGAATGAGAAAATGGATTGATCCTGTCTTCTCCTAATTTTTTTTTTTTAATCGTTTTATTTCTGGACTTTGAACAGCAGCCTGGACACAGAACTATGTGCTGCAGTTAGGTTGTATTTGGATGGGGACAAACACTTAGGAACTGCACATGCAGAACATTATCAGTTTTATGCCAGAGCTTTTTCTTTTTTTTTTTTTTATCTGTGTTGTCTCAGTCCAATAAAGTCCCCGCGCTGACATTACTCTGTTTTCTTTAGTCTACATGCTTTGGCTGAGTGTTAGTCATCACTTGTAACCACCATGGGATGTTAGTGTGTGTCATCAATACAGACAGTTAAGCTTTGGTAGCTTACAGGTCACTGACCCACTTTTTCAAGATTGCGTTTAATGAATATTTGACAATCATTTATAGCTTTTTAACGACTCAGTATGAATGACTGAGAACTGCATGTAAACGTAGCTCAGCAAGCGTTTGAAACAACAGCAGTAAAACTTTGTCTTTAAAAGTGTCCTGGAAGCTGTTTTTAATTGATGTAAATGTATTTCTGCAGGTAGCGAAGAGGGACGACTTCAGAAATCTTTGATTGTGTTTAAAGGGTCTTTGGCAGCGGCGCAACACAGCTTATGAAGACAAAACATGTGTGTGGACATGTAGCTGTAAGATTGAAGTGCAGTATCACACAAAGTGAGAATAATACTTTATTGTCAGTTGATTCATGATCAGTATAAAATCACTGTAACACTATATACACACACACATTGGCAGAAGTAGAAAGGTTGCACACTTCAGGCAGTCAGTACAAGATGGCACCTGTTTGTAGAGAGAAAAGGTCTGAAGGAGTATGTGTGTGATGTATGAAGTGCATTTGCAGAAAAAAATCAGCTAAAAATCTGAAAAAGTCAGTGGTCAGGCTGAAAATGTCCCAGCGGATGGATTGATGGGTCTGAGGTGCAACAGGCAGCTTCAGCAAATCCTGAAAATAGTGTTTGTCTCAAAAGAGAAACGTTGGTGTCACGAAGTGGCAAATAAAAAATCTTTTTCTTCTGTTTGGACATAAGTGAGGAAGACTTACTTTCCTGGTTACAAGCAATTAACAAATCAAACTGGGTATCCTCTTAAGATACGTCTTGGTGCAGCCACAGGGTTGATTTGATCTTGTGTGTCGAGCAGCGTATCCCTGCATTCACACTCAAACTCGAGCCCGAAACATGAACCCTTTTAATCCTTTCTCAAGTGTCCATGCATTTAGTAACGTGTAAAAAATTGTCCTCGCACAATTGAATCAAACACAAGCGAGAGGCCACGGGGATCACTACTTCATCTGTAACTTGTTGTAAAAAAAAAACGGAGGTGTGTAATTGGCTATCTGAGGCTGACTCTGAGCAGGAAGGTTCGGATCTCCATTGGCCTCAAGGTCACCTCCCACGTGGAGGGGTCTTCAAACTTCTTCAGCAGGGGCCTCTCATCTGAAAAATGGGTGTAAAAATACATAAGTAGGTAAAATAAAAAAGATCCAGTGTGTTGGATTTTGTGCCATCTAGTGGTGAGGCTAGAAACTGCAACCACCTGAATACCCCTCGCCAAACAAGCATGTAGGAGAACATTTCATATTCTTGAAAGGAGTCAGTGTTTGGTTTGTCAATTCTGGGCTACTGTAGAAACATGGCGGAGAAATAAAGATAAAGGAGCTCACTTGAAGGTACCGAACACTCAATGAAAACATACTAATGAATATTATATTCCATTTCTAAATGCTACATTCTGGTCCTTTAACAGACCATAGACTGTATGGCTTCATTTTACTTTTAACAAACCAGCAGTAAAAAGGTCAAAGACAGGCCCCTCGCAAAATATACAAGGTAAACTTACTTAAGGCAATAGAAGATGAGAAAAACTTGTCCTCCCTCCTCTTAGAGTCTTGTTGAGCCACGAAACACCCTGCAGTTTACTATTAAAGCTCTGAACCATAACAATGCATTTATGGCTCATTATGTTACACTGCCTGCTTGATTAGTCCCTGCAGGGAAATAGTCTTTACAGTTAAGTTGACTGTAATGGAGCAGTGATTAGCACCCTGGTAGAGTTAAAAAGCGTCTGTGGAGTTCAGTATTCGCCCTCCTTTCTTCAGTCTACCGTTCAAACTGAGCTGGAACCTCAACCACCAGCCAAGTGGTCCATCAGTGACTGGCAGCTCACCAGCAGCAGCAGCTTCCTGCCAGAGAGCTGACAGATGAGACAGACTCACCAACAGTTGGCTGCCTGGTGTTCATTCTTGGTGATTGTCAATTGATTTCTCTTTTCCTTGTCTAACAGCAAAGGTCAGGGTGAGGGCTCGAGGTTTCTGAACAACTACGGGCAAGACTGCCACAAAATTTACTGTTAATATACGTGATGCTGGTGTTTTATAGGGACCCTTTCTGACCTTTCTTCTTCTGGTGCTACCAAGAGCTCAAACCCTTTTGAATTCAAAAGCTTTTCCTCTAAAAACCTCTTTAAGACAAATGTTAAACTTTCAGCTGCTGATGGTCTCAGCACACTGGAATAATTAAGTTTTCATTTATTCTGCTCAACTGCAGGGCTGTGTATTGTTTTACATTTGTCCATACAATTGCTGATACTTAAGTTTCAATGCAAATGCCAGAACAGCATAAGAAATATAAATGATAATCAATAGAAAGGAGCCATATAGATTCAAATCAGGAACTATCTGAACTATCTGTGTATCATGTTCAGATCGACTGCAGTGATGTTAAGGACACGTGTAGGTGTCCTGTACCTGTCTGCGGTGTCCAGTGAAAGCGTGTCATCTTGTCTCTCCACTGATTGGCTGACAGGTTCAGTTCAGACATGCCCAGAACCTCCAGAGTGGAAAACAGCTTCTGTACAGATGGAGGTAGGGTTAGAATTAGCAGCTCTAAATGAGTGATTATTTATGTTTCGTTATATTTCCTTTAGTACTTTCTTTTATTTTATTTAAGCAATAAATGTGTCTATAAAAGGTTCATAAAACATAAAGAAGCAAAATAAACTTGTTTTACTGGGTTTAAACAGAAAAATAAAAATCTACTTATTCATTAGTAATCTAATAATTTCAGCATTAATCTTTATTCTGACTGTCGGACCTGCAGGTTGACGGTGACAGGCTGGGAGTACACTTTGCTCTCCCAGCTCTGGAACTGATGCTCCAGTCTCAGCAGCACCAGGTCTTTGTCCCACTGTGTCAGTGTGAGCAGGTGGACAGCAGGGGGCAGCGCAGCCTGCAGCCCGGAGAACTACAGACAGACACACAGGCACAGAAGACCACAGANGCCCGACACTGCGTCATGGTGCTGAGCCACCGCCATGGATTTCTCTGACAACGAGAGCACAGACAAACGTCTGCTAGTCAGATTTCTTAATACTCAGACCACTGTGACTTTGAGAAGAGTATATGTGGTGAGTTATTCAACCATAAATGAACTGACTTGAATCTTTTCTCACTGAGGTATAAATGGGGCGGAAAGACAATGACGTCAGCCAGATGCCACCAGTGACATCTAACTAGTTTTAATAAAAAAACAAATCTCACTCATGGTCTCGCTGTCGCCCTGTCCAAATGGTCCGTTCCTGGAAATCGGGCCACCAAGAACCTCCAGCTGGTTACACGTCTGTGAAAAAACACAGTTACAAAAGTTTGCAGACTTCTTCACAAGAGTCTGTGAGTGTAGCATTTAGTACATTTAGTACAGTATTCGTGGTCACAGAGGATGCATCCTGCTGACTGATGCCTTAAAGAAGTCAAAATGATGGGAAAATCTTTTGAAAATCAGACTGTAAAAACAAAACCTGACAGAACTCATCCATTACACTTGAAGATTAATGCTAACATAGCATGATAACATGCTAACCACAGTATGGTACAGGGCTAAATGACACAGCATGTCACACCATATGTCAGCATGTCAGTGTACATGCTGCAGGTTAGCATATCAACATGCTATCTGCACAAAATCCATGTAAATTTGCTAACACAATAAAGTTTAGCATGTCAATGTGTGTCACCATGCTAACAGTTAGCTAGATGTGATACTAAATAGTGATAATAGTGTCCTCTCATGCTAACATGCTAAATGTTAGTTGAATCAAGTTTGACAGTCTGAGATGTCTTTAAATGGCCTCTGTTGGTGACATTTTGGTTAAGACCACTCCCCGACTGTGATACTTCATGCTGTCAACTTCGAGTACCTGCAGGTTGCTGTTGCTGATCCTCTCGTAACGCTTCAGCGCTGGTCGGCTGGTAAAGTAGCCGGTCCAGAAATCATGAGCGTCGTCTGCATAAGGGAAGAAATCATCTGTCTTCAAAGCCCTGGGTTGAAAAGAAGATGACGAGACAGCTCTTCATGCCGTCATTATGGGTGAAAGTCTTACATTGTTAGCCCAACAAGCTGATCTAAAATTCATACTACCAGGTGAGGTTTGCTCTGTGCAGCTCCTGCAGGTAACAGGACGGGGTAGAGTAGAGCACATTGACTTTGCTGCCATTCGCCTGCTGGCCGTTGACGTAGTGGATCAGCTTGTCCAGGTTCTTGTACCATAGGTTGGCATTCTCATACTGGAAGTCTGAGCCCATGGTCATGATAATGTGGTTGGTCTTATACACCCTTGCCTGAGAGAGGAAAGAGAGGAGGAGAATTAATGTGATGAAGAGGTAACAAATATAGGACAATGGTCTTTTTTTGGCACACTTCCACATCCGAGTGTGCCTGTGCGTCTTACCTGACTGTTGGCGATGGCGAGGAAGCGCCTCACCACATCGTCAACATTATAGTCCTCCAGGTCAGGGTCGTCTCTGATTGGTGGGTCATCACAGAGTTGGTCCCAGCAGAAGCCTTCAGGGGGGTTGTACCCATTGGGAAGGATACCTGTTGAATATAATTAGTTATCATTTAGAATTTGAGTGAACTGCCCATTCAAAGATTAGATCAAGGAGAGAAGCAGAGTTTGGTTACCGGTGAAGAGGTCAGCCATGGGGGGTGCAAGGCTGTCAGAGGCCCTCCACAGAAGCTCCTGCTCCTTCTCCTTCATCCTGCGAGCTCGGTCCTGGTAGTCCAGACGACCAAAGAAGAAGCCGTCATACCCCATCTGGAAGAAAACACACAGGAAGCAGTTCGCCTAAAGCTCAGAGACGGAGGTTTAACGGGACCGCTGAATGCTTGAAGTCATGAACTGACAACAACGGCTAAGGCAATACAATCTGCAGCATACTGTATGTCTTTAAGGAATTTTTAAGACATGTGCTTATTTGCTTTCCAATGAGAGTTACATGAGAAGACTGATATCACCCTCTGGTCTGTACAACAACAAGGAATCAGCAGCCAGCAGGGGACAAAGCTAGACAGTCTGAAGGTAATAAAACCTGCAAATCAGCACCTTTAAAGCTCATTAATTAACTTGTTATATCTGGTTTGATTAAGTTTCCCTGGCACCACACATGACAACAGGACTCATTCAACCAAGAGGATAAAAACCTGGAAAACTATAACTTCTCATCTAACTCTAAGCAACACTGTGACGAGTATTTCCAAAAATGTCGGACTATTCCTTTAAGACGAGCTACCTGCGCAAACATGGAGGCGTGTTCGCGGGCGTGGCCAAAGGGGTCGATGTGCCAGGCGACACGGGGCCGACCACAAGGCCCAAACGTCTCATTGAGGAACCTCAGGCCCATGGTCATCTGGTCGATGACGGCACTGTAATGGGTGGTGGCCTCGTCACTCATACACCAGCCACCGTTCACAAACTCCAGACGGCCTGGGGGAAGGTGGAGGGGGAGGAGTGTTAAGTTATGAAATGAAACCCTTCCAGTTTAAACGCACAGCGTTGCTTCATGTACCTTCATTAACCAGCTGTTTGACTATCTGCTGCGTGCTGGCGCTCTGCTGTTTCCACCAGCGGTAGAAAAACGCCGTCTCCACATAGATGAACCTCCTGTCCGGATTCTTCAACAGCTGGTCCACCACGGAGTCCAGGATGTACTGCACGCCCGCGTGCTGGATGTCGTTCCGATCTACACACAGATGCATGAACATACACACACACACACATTGAGGACAAATGGGACTTTATTTTGTAAAGTAGGAATTGCAACTGTAAGGAAAAATGTGCAAATGCTTTCACTGCAACATTTTCAATTATTCTAACCTTAAAACTCAAAACCACATGTTTACACTGCAGTAACATATTGCAAAACATTCCCACACACACACAGGACACGCTATCTGTCCACCTACAGCGTAGGTGATCTCTGCGCACACAAGCACACACAGGTCAAGAACAGAGGATGGTCACCTGCTGAACATGTGGTCGCTCTCACTATAAAAATAAGACACGTGACGCTGAAACAAGTCACTGAATCACACTGAATCTGTAAAACTGTTATTACAGTGTTTTCTGGTGAAGACCACTGACAGAAGGCGTATGATGGGACATAAAATGGTGATGAGGAGGCTGAAGGGAACATTTCCAACATGCTGTTTATCCATCGGAGGACATAAATTGTTAAAATTTTGCTTCCTCTTTGTTTAAAAAAACAAAAAAAGGGAAGCAAATGTGTGTGTATGTGTGTGGACGTGTGTTACTCATGCTGAGAGGATATAAATCTGCTCACACGGTCACACTGTGGGGACTCGCCACCCATACAAAACACAAGTCACCATAACATGAATCATGACATTTTAGGAATGTAAGTCTATGTAATGTCCCCAAAAATGATGGATGGAAACAGGATTGTGTGTGCGTGTGTGTTGAAGTTGAAGTATGCAAAAAGTACCACAGGTAAAAGTACTCCTTGTGCAGTAAAACGGTCAGCGTTTTACTGCAATATCTGATGTTTGTGAATTCATGTCACTGCTGCATCAATGTGTATGTAGCATTTTACTGCTGTGGATGTTTAAGGTTGAGCTGATCTGAACTACTTTGTTCACTGTTGGTTAGTTAAATCTACAGCAACGCATCATATTCTGTAAGATCATCATGGCTGTCCAGTGAGAACCATGTATCTCCTGTTTTTACCTTTGTGACGATTAATTTTCCAGCTAATCCAAAATGATTTTTAAAGAGCTTATCCATCTTAAGAAGTAGGGCCCATAAAGTGCCACTTCATACTTCAGTTTAATAGAAAAACTCAATTCAAAATCACCTCCTTTGGAGATACACGGTTTTCATTGGACAGGAGGGGTATAAAAAAATTGTAATCTGAATTGTTACTATAGTAACTAAAGCTGTCAGACAAGTGTAGTCGAGTAAAAAGTACAATATTCACCTCTTAGATGTAGTGGAGTATAAATACAAAGTAGCTGAAAATGGAAATATCCAAGTAACATACTTGTACCTTAACTTTATGCATAAGTGGAGTACTTGAGTAGATGTACTTAGTTACATTTCACCACTGGTGTGTGTGTGTGTGTCAGACTGACCTCCATAGAAGTACTGGTCAACGGTCTTGAGCCAGCCGACATCATCATGTGTGTGAGGGACCAGGTGGACGTTCAGCATGTTGGGCTTGGTCTCGTGACATGACTGCACACACACATACAAATACACACTGAGGACACATCTACAGCTACTGGGCTAACGTCACTATACTACTCTACTGACAAGAAGCGCGAGTCAGTAGAGACATAATATTGAGAAATATAAAGAGGCATTAAGTTTATATTCTCAGTTTAACCTCATTCCTCAAACACACAGAAAAGGCAAAAATGCGGATGAGTGAAACTGAAAGTGGAAAGTCGTCAGTTGTAGTTATCTGGTGCTGTTTAACACCTAAAACACTCATAAAATCTAAAACACGCGCTTAAAACAGCGGAAATGGACACGCGGCTGACCTCGTATCCGCAGGCTCCAGCCTGTTTGATTTCCTGGCCGAGAGGAAAACTTAAAACGCCACTAACGACGAACAAGAAGGCGACAGCCAGCTGCCGAAACCCTGCTGCCATGTTGGAAAACATACTGCAAATCATATGACATCTGTTTATATTCCGCGGAGTCACGTGACAAGGCTTCCGAAATGTGTGTTGATGACTTGCCCTCAGTTTAGACTCTCAGGCGACACGAGGGTAAAAACAGACACTGCAATTATTGCAATTGATTAAATGATTAACCAGTTAATTGGTGACATCAAATTCTTGTTTTGCTTTACCTACTGTAACCCCCCCCCCCCCGCCATACTATTAAAAAGTACTTATAAAGCAGCAGATAAAAGCAGACAATCCTCAAAACTGTGAAACAGCACCCGACATTTAGCAGCAGGGTGTGACAAAAGACTTAAATGACTAATTACCAAATCTCTTATCAGCTATTTTCATGTCAAATGATGAATCAGCTAGCACATGATCACACTTACACTTACCTCCACCCTCTCTCCCTTCTGAGGGTCTTCTGGTAGCCTAATATTTGAGGTGCATGTCACATGGCTGCAGCGTCCACGGTTCAGGTCCCAGTAGGGGAGTCACCTTGCTTTCCCTAAGACTGTTGAGGTCATTGGGGTTTAAAAGACATCATATTGGAGTACTATCTGCATGTCGATGGGATGTATATAGCAAGAATAAAATGGGGCTGAAAGTAGAGCCCTGTGGGACACCACAGAGAGGAGAATGCAAGTTTGGGTGTTAAAGTTAATGCATTTTTATAAGGGGAATCATTAAATGACAAGTTATTGTCGTGTACATTCTACACTACCATGATTCCAGCTTAGTGCGTGACAAAGGCAGTATTTAGCTGTGGGAACAACTCTTCTCTAAATCCCTGTTAGTGTGTATCAATATTTCCAGTTCACAGCACAAAACAGCCTCAGACTGCCAATTCAGACCTCCATGGATCTGTTTATTTTGAGCCAAGGTGGAATGAACTCAACTTGGAAAAAGCAACACTCAAACAATTACACCATATTTTACAGTCACATTAAAGAACAGTAATTGAAGTGCAGTGAGGAAACAGGTGAAGGAAATGCTACAAGTTAAAAGTTTACAGACCAGCATGGACAGTTCACTTCATGTTACAGCTTGTGGAATAATGCACTTCATGGCAAAAACATGTTTCTTACTTTGGACTGATAAGATCAGGTTGGCAAATTCAGAAATCTAATTTCCAGAGATGCTTGTGTGGAATCGTAACTTCCAATGTATTGTGTAGCATAGATGTAATACCCGTTAGGTTTTCAGTTGGTAATATATGTAATACCTTTTCTTACTGAAGAAGCTCTTGATTTTTTTAGACTACTTTTGAACATGCCCTCAAAAAATGTTCTGAATTAGATTCCCTTGTGTGATTTTGTTGTGTCTTTGGAATTAAAATATGTGATTGGTTTAAAGGCTTCACACAGTGCTCAGTCAAGTGATCACCATCCTCTGGAACAGCACCATTCAGAACCGAAACTTCGATGAGGCATCGAAAAACAACGTCATAATCCAAGAAAACCTGCGGCTACAGTGTGGCATCCACTCAGATGGAAGGAGAGGTCACTCGCATATCAAATTACGCGTTACAATCAGCGCTGCAAGTGGATCCTTCTCGATTCTAATGCTACAATTGAAGGGGAAACAGTGGCAGTCTTGGTTAAACCTTGTTTGGATATGTTGCCTCATATTTAACACCCTTCTGGCGTGTCTCTCATCAACGTGATCCATTTAAAATTACAGCAAGTGACATTTTTTCAAATCTTAACCTTGACTGAATGGATATGAGGTAATAATGAGACCAGAGTTGATTAAATATGGATACTGAATATGAGATAATAATAGGATTAGATTTGGAAGCATGCAAAGCACGTTTCTCTGATGAACATAATTAACCAGGGTTGCCATGACAGTAAGTGTATTTGAAGTTGTTCACCAGAGGCCAGTGGCTGCCAGGTTGTGGTGGCACACAGCATTAGCATATATAGTGGAGATAACCATGGAAATGATGGTGTGTGTATATGCGTCCCTTAAAGCATCACTTTAAAATATGCAATCACATATTGTTACTGAATATTATTCACGTATATACTGACACAGATATTATGATATGATGATACGGAAAAGACAAAAACTGGAAATGGAAAATGAAGACCTGTGATGTGAATGTGGCCTTGAAGAAACAGTTTACCATTTGGGAATTCGGCTTTGCTTTTCTGCCAACAGTAAATACAAAGCATCCACCAGCAGCTGGTTAGCTTAGCTTAGCACAGAGACTGGAAACAAGTCTCAAACAAGCTAAGCTGACCAGCTGCTGGTGAACTATTCCTTTAATTTACGGTATTCTACTTTAAAGACACATAAAACTCACCCAAATGACCTCAACTAGCCTCAAAAAAACCCCATTTGCTACAATATGGCCTTTAATGCATCTGAACCTGAAGCTGAGGTCACTGTTGCAGGTAACATTTTCATTAAGAAAATCTGAATGAGGTTTCTCATGTCACATGGCAGTGAGGCTGATACAGAAACATCTCTTGCTGCGGGCATTCAAGTAGTCGCAGGTACTAAATGTTCAGCCTGTCGTCGAGAGTCAAATAAAAAAATTCACCCTCTGATACTCGAACAATGTACAAAAAAATGCCATAAATGTACTTAGAAATCATTTTTAGTACAAAGGAAACAATGTCGAACACAAATCAGGGTGAATACTTTTTAGTGTCTTTGTATAGTTGATTCAGGCTAAAAAATATTGTCCCATACATACTTTTCTTGTTGATTATATTAAAAAAAAGATTTCAAGCATAAAAGAGTGGACGGTTTTCAGACATTTCTATCCATCACAGCACCTCTATGCTCTGAAGATCTTTGCTGAGTGTGCCTGTTTCAAAGCAGACATGTTGACTTGTTACAACAGGAAGAGCACAGGTGAAAATAAGAAAATGAGCGATGACGATTTCAGTTTCAGCATCCTGGTACTGTCACACTTCAACTGAACAGAGCCTTTGCTAGTGTTATTAGCAACACTGGTGCTTTTCCTGCTATGACAAGTCATAATGCACGCTGTTAAAAATGCAAATGTGCTTTGCAGCTCAGCCTGACAGTGATCCAAACAGGTATTTACAATCAAAGAGAGATTTTTTTGGAACGATGCAAAAGAAAAAAAAAAACGAGACGCTCTAAGAGGGAGAGACTCTGCAAAAAGACGTCTGGAGAAACAAAAGTGTTCCTGACTGTGATGCTTCTTCCTGATGTTCTTCCACCAGCAGCCTCTTCATTTTTTAATGACCATATTCATGAGTGGAGTGAACAGCCCTTTCCTGCAGTATTGAAATGAAGGGTCCTGGATGAGGAGGGGGTGAGATTAGGCTGGGTTTCCATTGCCTCCCTCATGAGGGCAGATGAGCAGGGTGGAGTCCAGGTCCAGGCGGAAGGCCGGGTACAGCGGCTGAGAGAACGGGCAGCGGAAGGTGTGCAGGAGCACCACCGTGTCTGACACGCTGTAGAAGGACAACGCTCCTTTCTGGCGTTCCAAGAACACGCCGATTCTGGGGCAGGTCGGCGCAGCCACCGTGGTCTTGCGGTTGTCGTGCCAGGCGGCGTATCCAGCGTGCGTACACCTAAGCCGCCAGGAGTTCTCGTTGCGCCCGAGCAGGCATGGTTTTCCGCCACCTTTGCGTCCGATGCCTCGGTAGGTGACACCAATGTCGACCCATCCTCCACCCCTCCACTCCACCTCCCAGTAGCTGGCACCGCCAAACTGTCCTTCCCTGCACAGGACCTGGGCCACCGAATCAAAGCGCTGCGGGTGAGGGGGGTAGGATTGGGGTTCTTCGCCACAGTGGGCTCCCTGAGGCCCCTCAAGGAGAACCAGAGTTGGGTGGGCTGTATCAGGGTCCAAGGACAGACGACATGAAACTACCGAAAGAAGAAGAAAGAGACAGAAAGTGAGATTTTTGAAGCCCAAAACAAAACAACCATGATAGTCTGCATGAGACGCTGACGGGGTCCCCAAACACCAAAGTGAACATCCAGACTGGAGAAGCAGCCATGCTGAGATTGCTGCAGTGCTGCCAGCGACCAAAACCTTTGCTCTGATCTGCAGAAACTGATGCAACCAGTGTCCCAACTCCTGAAATGTAAAAATGTTTGACTAGCCGGTCATTAAGCTCGCGCTTGGAGAACCACCTGGGATTACTGACACGATCAGCCGTTTATTTGATCAGCCTGTAGACCAACATTTAGGTCAACAACTTTAATAATCAGCTTTTTTTAAGCTAACTGGTGGTCATTAAGGAAGTAAAGTCACTGGTTCCAGCAGCTAAGATTTGAAAATATTCTGCTTTTTTGAGTAACTGTAAATTAGACAAGTCAATGGTTACAAAAGAAAAGAAATAATAGAATTTTTTTTATCATTTATAGCCACACTAGCGCCATGGCTGTAGGGATGGTGATGCTGGTCTGTCTGTAAATCCACTACTTTGGTCCAGACTGAAGTATCTTGACAACTACTGGATAGATTACTGTAAAATTTCATGTTTCCCAGCAGATGAATCCTGATGACTTTGGTGATCCCTCACTTTATTTTATGACCACATACACGCAATTGAACCTGAAGACAGAAGTGGGATCAGTCTACTTAAGGTTGTTTTTGCTCGACTTGGCTGAAATCAGTAATGTTGCATGAGTTCCTGACCTCAAAGACATTCCGTCTTTGTTTCTCCTCTCTACTCTGCCACTCTCCATAGATGAGTGGGACACAGACTGGTCAATAGATCTTAAACCGCCTAGTGTTTAGGTTGACATTTTGGCACAGGTCAGATAAACGACACATATGGCCTTAATCCTCCTCTGACTGAATGAATTATTAATGCCTGACAAGGTGACGGTGCCCTGACATCCTGTCAGCTGGCTTGTCTCTGCTGGGACACGACACTGGTCTTAATGACGGACCTGGATGTCATAAATACAGTATGATTGCCATCCATCATTGATGAGGACCCAGACCGGGCTCTCACATTTCACAGCAGGACTCTTATTATCTGCTGAAAGAGAAGCAAGAAGAGAAAAGGATGGAAAAGGACAAGAGGAGGAACGATGAAGAGAGTAAGGAGAAAGGAGAAAGAAAAAACATTTCTGAAGAGGTGGAGAGTCTGAGGAGGAGAGACACGGTACTTACACCTGAGGAAAACTGCCCTCATCCTCTGATCAGCCGGCTGCAGGGACAAAGAGGACAGCGGGAACGACACCGGCACTGCTGATAAGGGACACAAGGGAAGAAGACACAAAGAGAAACTGCTATTAAATACTGTTGTTCACATAAAAGACAAGATGTGAATGAAAAAGAAATGACACAAACACGTACAAAATATTTATGACAGGCAAAAGAGGAGGGAACAAGCAGAGTAACACCCACACAGAGGGAAGAAGCTGAAGAATAACGAGGCCAGAAATCCAATAAATCAGATTCATTTTTGAGTTAGTAACACCACCTTGTTAATGAGCGAACCTTACCAAAGCATGTGTGCATGCAGCATTAGCACCAGATACTAAAGACACCACGTGTAGAATTTTTACGTTATTTTATTTCCACCTGTCTATGAGGCTTTTAAAATTCTGAACCAAGGGGGTGTGAAATAACTCCCACTTCGCAACTGTATGCAGCTCTAACATCTGTCTGTTCAACATGAAGCTGGGGTCCTGGGAACAGTTAGCTTAGCTTAGCCATAAAGCTCCAGCTTCATACTGAACGGTAGATATGAGAGTGGCATCAATCTAGTGTGTTTCCCAAAATGCCAAACTATTCCCGTAAAGGTGACGCATTGGCGAAATTAGCCAGCTGTTAATGAAGCCAAAATCAGCTGTGTGTGAGTTAAAGGGTCAGTTTTATTTATTTATTCACTTACCCCCAAGCTGCCCTGCAGATACTGTTGGCTGCGGTTTGGAGTTCTCTGCACTGAGATTTCTGCCACCTCCCCAATACAATGGATATGGTATTTGATATATGTTTTTTTAAAGCTCAACAATATCAACAATAACAAAACAAAGCAACACAACAATGCCTCAGTGGACAGTTTTCATACATATATGTTTTCAGTTATCTCACTGTTTCTAGCCTTGTTAAGTTACATCACCATTTACTGAAAATAGCTAACGCAGGATCTCCAGCAGCGTTTCTGTGGCCATCACTGAAACACTAATTTAAGTTTAAACAGCCGCACAGAATGTGATTGCTTCCGATCGAACTAAACTGAACCGATCAGAACGGAGCGGAGCTGGACACGAGCCACAGCGCGTCGGATCAGACGTCGTCGCGTCCTCTTCGGCGTGAATAATTAAGACGTCCAGCTGTCCCTCGCAGTGTTAAGTGTCATGTCAAAACCTGCAGCCTGGTAAAAATGGGTCAGCTCAGACCTGACACTGTCACACAGGGTGTGTGTGTTTGTGTATCGTGTTTCTTATGCTTACCTTTTACACAATCTCCGCCAGACACGTAATTCTCATTAACTGGAAGAGAAACGTAAACACAGTGTGAGTTGGTGTCTGCGTGTTTGTTTAGTGTATTAACATATCACATCATCCTTCATGACTCCTGCCTGGAGGTCGTCTGCTGTACCTGCACGGCTAATCTTGTCCACCTCCTCCCTGCAGACCTCCTCCATGTGGCTGCGGAGGTGGCATAGCGCTCTCCTGGCGCCGCTGAAGGCCTCTGTGGGCAGGCTGAGGGCTCTGGAGTGCCGACCGGCAGAGAGAGGGACGCATAGCAGAGGAGCCGCCTGGGTCGATAAAGAGAGAGAGTGGAAAATACAGCCTGGCACAGCATCTACGGGCCGCCCTCCCCTGCTCCCTTAATTCCTTGTACAATTGAATTTGAAAATAGCACTTAAGCGTGTGCTGTCTTTTTCCACTGCTCACTGCTGACTCATTCTCCCCTCTCATCCATCCTTCCTCTGCCATCATTCACCGACAAACTCATCTCTCTGGGCATTTTAAGCGAGCACTCTGGTGAGCTCTGATGGTCTCCAGGATGCATTAGATGGGGAGAATATCAGACATGAGTTGCTAATATGTAGTGGTGGAAGAAGTATTGAGATCCTTTACTTATGTGGAAGCACTGATAACACAATGTAAACACTCCTTTGCCAGTGAAAGTCCTGCATTCAAAATCTTACTATTATGAGCTAAATGTAAACAGCTACATCGGTGGCACCGCTCACACCTTCCCTCTTCCTCCGCCTCACCTGTAAGAAATGGGCGTTGTCCTCACTTTGCAGGAGCTGACTGATCTCCTCGTCTCTCCTCCTCAGCTCCTCCAGGTCTTTCTCCAGCATCTCTATGTCTCGCTCCGCCCTCCCAACCACCGCCCGCTCCTTCGCCTCCAGCCTCGCTCGGACCTGCGACACGACAAGCAGATGCTGTAATCCAAAATGAGGGGTGACGTTCACTGATCCTTTGAAAGCAGAGTTTTACTGTGCTGCGGTCAAAGCGCTGTACACGTCTGTCACTATATATGGATTTCAGTTGCTAAGTGCTGCCAGTCTGACTTGCTCAAGATATTTTACCAAAGATGTAAGGATGATTCTTTTGTTAGCATTGTTAGCATTTAACAACTACAGCTCCCACAAACCCCCTCAGATGTGTTGAAGTTTATTACTTTTACAGCTACTGCGACAACTGACAGTCTATAAGTGGGACTATTTTAGCTTCAACTGCTAAAACTACTACCAGTACTACTACTGCACTGCTTTCTAAGAGGAATGCTGCTATATATACCCTCACTCCAGCTGCAACAACTCCTGGTAACATTACAGCTGATACTGCTGCTCCTCACCTCTGCCTTGGTTTTCTCCAGGCGCAGTGCCATGTCTGCAAACAGAGCTTCACTGTCCTCCAAAACAGCCGACGCTGACACCTGAAACACAAACACAGACAGAGCGCTTAAAGAGCGGAACGAGGCAACCTCATCTCCCAAAGCACACATGAAAAAAAACAAATACACAACCGTTTCTAGCCCTCGAATTAACTCGTGCTTCTCAACTTAATCTCATTGCTTTATGGTTCTAAGATGATGCTTTGTGTCCCACCTGCAAACAGGGACATCAGATTAAGTGAGAAAAGTTGCCATTTCATTGTAACTCTAACTTAATTTCTGTTTCATCATCAAACATGTGTTGCAGTGCATGTTGTCTCTATGCTGTGAAGCCTCAGTGCAGGTTGTCCACATCATTGTGTAACCTCTGACATCCAACATCTGATAAAAGGCTGCTTTCACCGTTATGTTTTAGTGAGCTAATGCTGCGGTTTTCCAATAAGATGGAGGAGCCAAGGATGGAGACGATGCTCAGGGGGAGGCCGACGAAAAGGCTTTCCTGGAAGGCTGAAGGAGTGGCATAGACACTGGAACTGAAATTAGCTTTGCAGTGGAAACTGATACAACGGCTCCTGTGAGGCGAGTGTTTGTGTGTGAGAGAGATAGCGGGAAGCGAGTGTGTGAGCATGATGTTACAGGGGAGGATGTGTGTGTGTGTGTGCATGTGTTGTGCCTGGTCAGTTAAGTCAAGTCTATTTATGTAACTCTATCTCATGTGCTTTACATAGCACATACTGTACCATGACACACTACTGTCTGTATGACTGGCATGAATTACTTTGCTTACTGTTAAGATCACAGTCATTGATCCGAATTATTAATCCATGCCTGGGAGCGAAGACTGTGCTGCAGTTGGAGAGGAAACTATCTTCAATCTCATTCTGTACTTAATCAAGCTAAAAATTGCTGCATAAATGACTGATGTAATTACAAAAGCTTGATTGAAATGTGCAAATCTTTCATTCAAAATATGCTAACTTTGGCAAAACATCATTGTGATTTGTTAGAAATAAACATTATGTTCAGGAAGAAGGGAATGCTTAATCACAGTATGCATGAAATAAACAAACTGTCGGACTTGTGGGTAAAGAGCGCTTGATTTAATGCACCAGAGCGGCGACTCTAAATGGAAAACACTGCATCCAAATTTGTTTGACAGAAGGCCTTAAAAATATATTACAGATTAGATGCGTAATAACTATATGACACTAAATGAAGAGCTACTGCTGCTGATTGTAAAAGACACAAAATTCAAAGTGACTGCAGCTTTTCATCTGAGAAATACTGCAAAAGTCAGACCACATACTGATGCAAAACCTCTAACCGCTGCATTAGCTCAACGCACACTACAGCATTAAATGTATTATCAGTTGAAACAAAAAGTTTGGACAGGCTGCCTCCTTTTATTATGGAACAACACTGTGGAATAACCCGACTATAAATATCCACCATGCAAGAACTGCTCACGCCTTTAAGATTCAAGACTCACTTCTTTAATCCCACTCTTATTGAAACTTACTGATGCTCAGTTTAAATGCTTATCATACACAGTTTGATGTAAAGCACTCTTATTGAAACTTACTGATGCTCAGTTTAAATGCTTATCATACACAGTTTGATGTAAAGCACTTTGAGCTGCATTGTGTGTATGAAAGGTGTCATATAAGAAAACAATGACAGAGTTTCTTTCTTTAAGAGGTGAGCTGTTGGATAAATACCCTTAGTGTGTTTCAGGTAAATTCCAGGTGTTCGGACACTTGGGACTCATGTATGCTATCAAAAACTTGCTTAGCAACGAAGAAGAGTGGTCATCTGTGTGTGTGTGTGTCACCTTGAGGGACTCCAAGCTTTGCTGAAGCTCCTCCAGCTCTCTTTCTCCACTTCGCGCCCTCTCCTGAATCACCCTCTGAGACTCCTGGAGCTGGAGCTGACAGACAGACACGCAGGCGATCATTAGACGTTAAGACAGAGACAGTCAGCCATTTATTCTTGGTGCATGTCATGTGTTTAGTATAATTTGCACTGATTGTTTGCAGAACTGCACTAACATCTGTTGATATTTACACTCTTGGATTAATGGTTTCCTATTACAGGTGAGAGCTGTGATGGTTTAGTAATGCACACAGGTGTTTTATCTATTAAAGTATCTATTGTTGTTTATATTGGAAGTTAATTATTATTAAAAAATAATGCATGCACCATCTGGAATGTTAAAGATTAACTTCATGATTGTTGATGTAAAAAATGTCTTTTTGTTGCAAGTTATACAACAAAAGACACAATGAAATCAGCTCAGCGTGCTGCTGTCAGTCTGTTTGGTTGCAACTATGCATCGTCCAGTATGTTCTCCTCAATCCAAACGACAGTTAGAAATAAAGTTTATTACAGATGCACACAGCCCAGTCACTTAGCATGAACTATAGGGCTTGTAAACAAACGTCAAACTGACTCGGGAGCAGCTCATCAGCTGGACCGAACTTTGTCAGGATCAAAACAAATCTGAAAAAACTTCTGGTGACTTTCATTCAGCACCATTAACTTTGTCTGGTTCAAACTATATGAAGAAAAAGGCGAATATGAGTCAGTCCAGTCTAAATGTACATGTGCATCCACCCAAATAAGAGTTTGGGATGATGCACGTGGATCAACACTTAAGTAATACATACTGCAGGATTGTTGGGACACGGTGTATCTGGACTCCACAGACCAAACATTTGAGAATCTGGTCTAAAGATCTTTAATCTGGTCGCTGAGGATCCTCTAAATGAAAATGTTATGGATAAGATATTTTGCGCGACGATGACAGTGGAAAGACTTTGGGAACCGACACGATCAGCCCTGCATTCAGAACAAATTACAAAACCTGAACTGTGTCTCTGCACCTGTCTCCTGGCTCTCTGGGCGTCCACATTGTGCACTTCCTCCTGGTCCGCCTCGCACAGCAAGCAGTCCCCGCTCCACTCCACCGTGGCCTCCGCCTCGGAGCCGCCCCCCGCGGGCTCCAGACCCAGGCGGTGCTGCGCGCACAGCCGCTCCGCCAGACACTCCACCGCGGCCACCAGCTTGTGCCGCCGCAGCGTGCCGACGTCCCGGTGCGGCAGGACGTGGAGCTCGCAGAAGGACGCCAAACAAACCAGGCACGACTTGACCGCCCTCAGCTTGCTCTCCGCCGGGCAGAAGTCGCACGGCACGTCCCCGACCCCCCCGAGATAAAGCTCGGGCGCCGTGAGCGTTTCGCTCAGCTTGAGTTTGTCGACGACCTCGGCGAGCACCGTGTTCCTCCGCAGCACCGGCCGAGGGCTGAACGTCTCCCGGCACTGGGGGCAGCTGAACTGGCCCGAATCCGCCTGGTCCCAGTAGTTGTTGATGCACGACATGCAGTAGGTGTGTCCGCAGGGGGTGGACACCGGGTCCTTGAGGATGTCCAGGCACACGGGACACCTGAACTGGCTCTCCGTGACCGAGATATTCGCCTGGGCCATCCGTGCGGCGGGGTGTCAGACCTCGGGTGGTTTCCGATCCGCCTGTTGACTCCGGTCTTGTTGATGAAGAAGCTTTTCCTGACTCCCTGTGTGCTGTTGTGAAGGGGAGGGGTCAGGATACAGGAATAGCCCTTCCGCAATGTCATCCATCCCATCTGTATCGCGAGTGCTTCACCCTCGACTTTGTCTTACAGGCAACAGAACTCAAAGGTTCAGTCCGTTCAAATGACCGAAACAGAGTGTCTCACCATAATAATCATCATAATCATTCAGATAGTTTTGTTTTTGTTGTATTTTTTTCTTTAAACATTTAACACTAATGTATCTCTCAAAAAGGCTGCATGTGACCTGAGTGCTTTTAAATTTTCTTTTTCCTTATATCTTTCATTATTGCCTCAATTTCCTCTTTTTCCGTATGTATTTTATCTGATTCAATCTTTATTTGTATGTTCATTGTGGGATTTTCTCCAGCTGTTATTGTGATCTGTGGTCTCCTGTGGCTGATGTGGCTAGATACGAATACGAGCTTATTGTCATTATGTGTGATAGGCCATATATATTAATGATGCTTGTACAGACTCTATAATTTTTGCCTTACTAGAATAATACCTACAGTACCAATAAATACAGTAGCACATATACAATATAATCAAAACCAGTACAATAATTCCAATATGATAGCAAAAGTGTATTACATTGTAAAATGCTGGGATTACTTTGCCCCTATATGTTGATACAATCTCTGATTTATGTATTTCATAAGTGTGTTTTCATATTATATGTCTTTACACCAGAGACAAGTGTTTCAATGGATGCTTTCCATTCACTATTTAATCTCCTCTTTACCTAAATTTGATCCTTTAAATAACGTCTGGACGGAGAAGGTCAGACTAAAATATGAATCTAAACAGACAATAACCATCATAAACAGAGTGTGATCATGAATTATTGTTCGTTGTCTCAGACACGGATGCTGTTTGTGAATGTGGTCACATTGACCCCTCGTGGCAACATGCTGCAACTCCTCAAAACATCTGAGAACGAAAAATGAGACCAGTTGCCAGCATACAGTATATCATATTTAACTTGTTGGAGCAAAGTAAAATCATTTTAAATTAAATAGCATCAGTACAATAGAGATGCTGATTATTGATGCAGCTTTTGCAACAGGGATGGGGGACAATAAATAATGTATTGTGTGTATTACATAATACTTTAAATACACAGTATTCTACTTGCTGCATGCTTGTTTGCTTTGCAAATCAGAGACTACAGAGTATAAAGTGCTGAAGTTGTTCTCTCTCACCCACAGGGTGATATTGTGAGAATGCACTGCTGTATATGAGTCTGTAACGCCTTCTGCTGACCGTTTCCTATAACAACAAATCACTTGTAAGTGCTATAATGACAACAGACAGCACAACAAGCTGTGAGGTAAGGTTTTTGGAGCTTGACAAGATATGAAAGTCATGATATCTTCACGTCTGAGGCATCAGTTTTGACCATTTATTAAAACCGAGTCAGAAGTCTCTGAGCTTTTTTTGAGGTGAGAAACTAAATACATTTTTTTAACTGCTCTTGCCATTTAGTGCCGCCTCTGTGAGTTGAATTTCAGCAGCAGTTCAGCAGGAGATTGAAGGTTAAGAGGGGGATTTTCAGGTACTTAAGGTTTGCCTTGACTGAGCCATATCACACACATGCATGCACACACACACACACGCACGCACGCACGCACGCACGCACGCACGCACACACACACACACACACACACACACACACACACACACACACACACACACACACACACACACACAGGTCACTTTACCTGTCTGTGGAGTTAAGTGGTTCCCTCTCTGAGGTTTAGTTTGTCAGTGAGACCCAGGATTAGGGCTCCGGATCTCCTCAAATGCACTGATGCTTTAACAAAATGATTTCTGTCAGGTAACATGAGGTCCGCAATAACATGTTTACAAAAAAGATCTGCAGCAAACTTAAACATGTCTATAAAATATTGTTGAAAAGATAGTTATATCAAAGCTAGATGTTCAAAAAAAACACATCCTTTTAAGCAAATTCTTAAGCAAATTCTGTGTAATGTAAAAATGTAAAATCAAAGCTTATTCAGGCTGTAAAGACTGACTTCCATTCTGGTTTCATGCTGTTTTTCAAAGCTCATGTTTAGTTTGGCTTATTAGACAGTGTTAAAATGCAGTGGAATCTCCTGCAGCCCTTGATCTTATGACTCCGTCACTTTCTCCAATCCCAGTTCTTGAGTGCAGTCCAAGTCTCTGTCTCACTCAGAGCTCAGAGCAGGCGGGCAGACAAAGCCCTGAAAGGGGTCTGGTCCCTCGACTCCCCTGGCCCTTTGTTCAAAGTGGGGCTGTGATGCACTCGCTGTTTTAGAAAGGGCCTTTTCAGCTAGGCCGTAAGGCGATCCTGGGCCTTTCCTAACCAGGGTGTGCCCCGGGCGTCTCTGGTTTACCTGCGGGACCAGGAGGGGTGGGAAGGGGTGGGGTGGGCTGGTCCTCCCTGGGCCAGGTAGCAGTGGAGAGGGTGGAGAAGAGGAAAGCAGCTGGTCAGTGGAAGAGGGAGTGAGAGAGAGAGAGGGAAAGGGAATGGATGTAAGGCGAGAACTCTGAGAAAGGACAAATAAACAAAGGTGGCGATGAGGGTCTGAGGTGAATTAATTGTATCAAGCTCTTTCTCTCTTTGGTGACAGTCTCCAGAGACAGCAGCACAGGGACAGCAGACAGTGGATACAGTATTGGACGACTTCAGAGCAGCTCAGACAGACCTGCAGCTCTTTAAGAGTCAACCAGCGGGTACCACGTACATGTCACGGGTCCTTTAATGTACAATTAGTTGGTGAGCTTTTCATCAGTTCTGCTTTGAGCCAACATTGATGTGCTTGTAGCATGGTTACAAATACTGAACACTAATTGGCTGATCTGAAGTTTACAGATCATATTCATCTCAGCTCAGAGTATGAGCCTTTTTCAGTCTGCAAACTTAATGATCTTCAGCATCACCCTCCAGCCAAAATGCTAATTTTGCACACAAGAAACTGTACCTCTCTCTGACGAGCACATTCATGCCCCAAAGAGGATAAACCCTCTTTATAATGACTGCTGAGGCTTTCTATTGGTCAACCTAATTTAGAGCAGCCAGAAAAAACAACGTTGTGAGGTTCAGTTTTACACTGATTCTTTAATTGTCCCCCCATGAGGACTCACTCGAGATTACTTCATCAGCTGCCAGTGTTAATTCCAGCGGACAGTTTTTTTTCCCCCACCAATCACATTGTGACATTTATTCAATTTAGTCCCTTTTAATTAATCCAGATTCTCTTTGTATTCACACATCAGTTTATGGAGAATGAGACAGCTGCATACAAACATGATATGCGATCAGATATAATGTCATTACTCATAACTCTCCACTTTGCTTCAGGTTCTGAAACCTTCGCCTTCAGCACTTCATACAGACGGCTCAGCCTAAACCTGTGGGTTTGGATCCTGACGCACAGTTTCCTTTCAGAATGAGATGGCCACTGTTAGGAAAACAAATGAGGCCGACTGCTTGCTGGCATGAAGCTCATTGCCAGTAAACCTACCATTAACGTTACGAATCATTCTCGGTCTTTTGCTTTCAAAATAGCTATGATTTGAGGATATTATCAGTTTGAAATATGAACTGATTATATTCAGGGTTGTTGTTGATGCTTTAATGGTTCTCAAAATAAGGAAACCTGTACTTGTGTTTTGGACTGAAACCCTCCATTTGCAAAGTCCTAATGTTTAAAGCTCATATACGGTGGTTTTGCAGTGTTTTTGGATTCAGGTCTCAGAAAACTGTGTAACAGTGTCTGCTGAAGAGGAAGGAAGAAGGCGGAGTGTTTTGCTGTGGTTTGCTGTTTCTGGCTGAGTGAGGAGATGACACCAGGCTCAGCAGCCTGTGATAAGTTGTCCGGTGTATGGCTTATGATTGATTCTCATTTTATGAATTTTTGGCCGCCCTTCATTAACAATTCCCAACCTGTGGATCGGGACCCCTCTAAGAAGGTCGCAAGAAAAGGGGTTAGGGGATTATTGACAAGAAAAGGATGTTTTCTCTGAAAGTTTAATCTCTGTAGGATTTTTAGAAAATATTTAAATGCAACATTGTCACATCACTCTTTGGTTAAACACAACTTGTGGAAGAATACAACCTGTGATTAGTCATCCTGAGCAGGCATTGCTTGGCAATTTAAAGAGGTTGGAGCCGTTGCAGTATACTGCATTTAGGTGGTTTGAATTTATGTTGTAAGTCAGAAAAAAAAATCCTTCCTTCTACTTCTATTTTCAATCTTTGTATTTCTCAAAAATCCCACATTTGTCAGCAATGTACAGTGTTGTGAAACTGACCACGATGGAGAAATTTCTAAAACTAGAAGCTTCATAGTCTAGACTTTCATTCCATAGTTTAAGAAAAGAATGACCTTTGCTTATAGAATTAAAAAGGAAATAATCAAATAACCCCATGTTGTTGTGTACACTGTGTTGTATTTCTAAATGAAACAAGACTGAAATTCAACAGACAAGCTGATGTTATCTGAGAGGCTGTAAAACTGACTGTCTGTGTGTCACATGCTACACACATGCTGTGTTAATATCAATCACGAGGTAGGCTGCACCTGATTGGCAATCAGGTCATTAGTGACACCTGGAAATGGTATGTTGGTGTGCTTCTGTGGATGAAAAGTCAGGAGGACCATGAATTTCAACCACATTTCATCACGATCTATCAAATACTCAGAGGAGACGCAGTATTTTTTATACAAAGCGGAGAAATCTTTGTCTCATATTATATGATGCACGTTTAACCTACTCTAAAATAAAAGTTAATCATAACCGGAAGTATGCGATAATTCGAACTGTTGTGGTTTATTTTGAAATCGACGCCAGGAAGTCCCATCATTTGATTGCGTGTGGCTTGATGCTGGTGACAGTCAGTGGGCAGACTGTGACAAGTCAAATATAACTCGGTGGCAGCGGCTTTTACACAGAAAATGAGAGGAAGTCAGTCGAGTCATGCTTTAGCGCGAAATTCATAAAAGAGATTAGGATTTTGCGGTGATTATTAAACCATTTTGATAAACAGTCCACAGTCATGTGAATGATGAGTTGATGAATGAGGAACACCGACGATAACGTTGAGCAGAAGGAAGACGGTGACGAAATGAGTCCAAACCAACTGATTTTATATGATGGGACCGAGGACGTGGGTTTAAGGATTTATGGAATCTAAGTAACTTTTTTCTACCATGCATAAGCGATGGATATGTCGGAGGCTGCCGGTCTTGATTGTCACCTTCTTCATCATTCTTTACGTGGACTTTCAGTTACGCACCAGCAGCCTTCCCAAACTCAGTGCGGCTCATCATCCGTCGCCCGGTGCGCCTCTCAGCTCCATCCAGCAGGCTCCATCCCCGGCCAAGGACGCGCAGAACCCGGCAAGCAACAGCAGCGGCTGGAGCCGAGGTCAGTCGGGCTCTGGGGGCGCACATGTCACTCAGCAGAAACTGAAGCTGGAGGACATCTTCGTCGCCGTGAAGACCACCGGCAGGTTCCACAAGACGCGTCTTGCGCTCCTGCTGGAGACGTGGATCTCCCGAACCAAGGCGCATGTGAGTGTCTGTGCTGTTAAGGGCTGCTTGGAAAATTCTTACATTTTAAGCTCTCAGTCAAATCCAACTGCAGCAGCACAAAGCAGAATAATGCGCCATCTGCAGTGGAACTAGTAGATTTGCTCCATTCTGCCCCATCAAAATGGGCTGTTGATCCACAAACTGATCATCATAGGAAAGTCCTTTTATTCTTTCAGTTTCAGCCTTTAATCACAAACATTAAAATGTCTGACCCATCACTAGGCCAATCAGCAGACATGTACTGTGGTTGTAATGATGAAAAGGAAAATGTTCACTTCCTTCCTGCAGTGAGGCTTCAGGTCTGATGATTGACTTGGTTGACTAAGTTGTGTTCCCAGGTGATTTGGTTACTGGCAACTGATGTTAAGAGTTCAAAACCATACAGATGAAAACTTTCGGAATCAAGAGAAACCTTAGAAATGGGTTCTGTTTGCTTTTTATAGCTGGGTGAAACCTTGGTGTCAATGTGAAAAGGCACAACTTCAGCTGCTTTTCTTACTTAGATGGTTTTCTCCAAGGCAAAACTGGAACAGTCATCGCTGTTTAAGGGCTTAGTTTGGTTTTAAAGACTCCAGTGAAGGTGAGATGAGGTGTTGTGGTCAGTTTTTTGTGTGAAAAAATTTGACTTGAGAGAGTTTTTGAGGCTTAGTCAGAAAGTAACAAAACTGTTTGCCTACCTGTATGTCTTTGGATAGCTGTTGTTCTGCCATAAATCCAGCTGAGAAGGTTTTATTGTAAGAGTTCTGGTATTGAGGGCTGAATTTCAGGCCGCAGTGGCCCAATTTATTCTCTTTCAGTTCACTTATTGTTGAATTAAAAGCTGCTTTATTGGCGTGAAATACAAAATAAGTTACTGCCAAAGAAAAATCGACAAATAACAGTGTAATCAGATTCAAACAGCATTTTGCTGTCTGTCGGGTTCTGCTCTCTCTCTCTCTCTCTCTCTCTCTCTCTCTCTCTCACACACACACACACACACACAGTAGGCTGGCTGTTATTGTGCTTGTCTTTGCAGTGAGACTTTGCCAGCCCCACAGTGATAAGTGGCTTGTCAAAACAATACTCAACACTTTAGCAGGAACATTATCTCAGAGTTCAGCATCTTGAATCTCCAGAGCCTTAATTTGTCCAACCTGGCTTGAAAAATCAAAGTCGAGTTAATCTTCAGGATCAATACGGCTCGGTTTTGTTGGCACAGAAATGACGGCTTACAGTTTTTGGACTAATACACGGGCACGGCACAGGGCTTATTCAGTCAGGAACAGCTTTCACTAGAAATGAATGAATTACTTGGTTTCCAGTGTGTTTTAGTCAAATATGTACACACCAACAGCATAATGACCACTTTGTCACAAACAGGTCTTTGAGACATGCTCTTTGACAGCACTTGGTTTCATTTGACTCCATGCTGTGGTTAATGAAACAGAGTTCATTTCCTTTTTTTGAAATAAGTGAAACAGATGAGCAGTTATCTGGCAGCTTCTTGTTTTCTATCTCACAGTGGAGGAACGCTGATCAAGTGCTTTAAGTAAGAGGTATTAGTCTAATAGTGAAAGAGGAACATACTGATGCTGTCACCCACTATCTCTGCTTTGGCTAATTAATGTGTTAGAGAATATGACAGTAAACAGATCCACTTATATGCTGCACATGTATGAACACACAAAATGTCACAAACACAGCAATACAAGAAACACACACACGCAGGAAGCTGTGCAGGCAGGTTGTCTGGGTCGAGGGGAAGCAGCCGCCGTGTAGTGACTCTGTTAACAATACTGAGACGGAAGCTGGTCATAGAACAGGAAGTGGAGAGGCAGATTGCAGAACAGAATGAACCTCATGTTACCTCCACCCACATACACACACATGCATTCACGTACACACACACATACACACACATCACAATGCTTTGTCCATTTTAGAGGGTGAAAAGTCATTTCTAACCAGCTTGGCAGCTGCTGCCGCTAAACAGCTAATCCGCTGAGAGCCAGAAGCAGGAGCACTGTGACAGGGACTGTCCCCTGAACAGCTCCATGCTGTAGAATACTGATAATCTCCAACATGATTAAGGGTCTCTGCCTGGCTCTGGGTCCCATGAATCATTTTCCATCAGCAGGTGTAATGTTTACCTTCTTCACAAATTAGTTTAGTGTGCTAGAACGCTAACGTTTGCTGATTAGCACAAAACACCAAGTACAGCTGAGGCTAATGTGAATGTAATACATTTTGCAGGTATGAAAAGCAAAATATCGGATAAATTGAAAGTTCAGCTTGATGGTGGTGGTTGAGGTAAAGTCAGGGGATCACCAAAATCATCCTCAGGGTTCATCCTCTGGGCACCGTGGCTGTCTGGATCAAACGTGAACAGCACAGTGGGCTCTGGCTGGTGGTATTCAGTGTGGTTGCTCTCCTGGCGGTGATGTCTTATGAACTGTTGTTAAATGTTAACGCTTATGAGCTGCATTGTTTGTACTTGGAGGAGCAACAATGGTGAAGCAGTTATTTATTGAATGTGAAAGCGCATCAGGAGCTAAAAAGCTTGTCAGGTTAAAATTTGAAGTCTTGGTAAGTGGCATCGGAGGGAAGACGCCTGTTATCAGTCTGTGTGACTGCATCTAAAAAAAAAATGGCAGGGGTGGAAAACAATGCTGGAGAAAAAAGGAACATTTTGCAAATTTAATCCACACTTTTCTGCAGAAGAGCAGCTTTATACACGCTGCACACAGAGGTTATTCTTACTTTTTTTTTTTTTTCTTTTTGGCATATTTGCCATTTGAGTGAGTAATTTAGTGGGGTATTAATCCAAAGGTTTTATGAATAGTGCCTGAATAAATTCAAAAGACTCTTAAAATAGATAGTTTGAATTTGTTTGTTGTTTAAACATAAAGCTGAATTAGCTATTGTTGCAGGAGATTCTGCAACTATAACTTGTTTACCAATCAGATGGTAGTACGCGTTCTTATGTATATCATGTATAAGGAATAGTTTGACTGTCTGGGAAATATGCTTATTTGCTTCCTTTCTGAGAGTTAAATGATAAGATTTATACCACTTTTATGTCTGTGCAGTGTGCATGGAGTTAAACCAAAATGTCTTGTTTTTTTATTCTATGTGTTCGTGTGTGAGCATAGAAGATTTGAGAGTTTTTAAATGAACTTTTGATGAGTAATGACAGTAAAGTAAAAGGCAATGTGACTAATTCTCTTTGTTGTTGAGTAAATAGGAATGTAACCTTTACCTTAAAAACATGTCACAAATAATTGATAAGTGACGTCTGAACTATTTTCATGTCAGCTGAGTTAACGCTCACCCTGTGATGAAGGTCATGAGACGTGGTTGAAATTCCTGGAGGAAACAGAAAGAGGAACTTAAAAATTTAGTGTAAAACTAAACCTAGTTCTAACCTGAAACTAACGCTAACATGAATATGTTTTTTGTTCCCTAATGGACAGGAAGTCTCCACAACGGGAGGGTATAAACAGGTTTTTGTCCCAATAACAAGTTTACAGCATCAAGGACAAACGCATGTGAGAAAGCAGCTCTGTCGCCCTCTACTGGATGGCAGCAGATCAACATCTCCCTCTTTCTGATCTCTTTGGCCACCATAAATTTGTGTAATCAGAATTATTCCTGACATTGATATAAAATAACAAACCACTCGTTTTTTTTTTTTTTTTTTTTTTAATTATCCCCAATGATATTTTTCTTATCTGATCATGTAATCCAGGGATTACAGTCATTAGCAGGAGCTGCCTGTCAGGCAGCCTGGAAAGCTTCTCTCTCACTCCATGCCTCTCATTCATGCTGCGCACACACACACACACACACACACACACACACACACACACACACACACACACACACACACACACACGTAAACGGACACACATATCATACATTCAGTGTCTGTCTATGGTGGGAAATTCAGTTTCACACCCCGATCACTTCACTCTCTAACCCGACTATCTCCTCTTTTACTATCTGTATTGCTTTAGAACACACCAACACACACACACACACACACACACACACACACACACACACACACACACACACACAAAGTCTGGTTTACGTCATTTATATCGCTGTCACTATCATTTGTAATTTACTACCTATATGCACAGTATTTCCATGACATTTTAAACCATATTTCTTTTGTTTTTCAGCATTCACTTTATTTTGTCTCTGAAGTCAGCTGCTGTCATTTTAAATGCACTAATGATGCTGCCATGTTTACTCTTTCCTCATACTCTTTCCTTAATTTGAATATTTCTGTGCAACATTTCCAGTTTAACACATTTTCTCTCTGCGTTTGACCTCTTCTTCACTCTCCAATAATACAGTCATTCATCTGTATTCTGCCCTTTCCTTTGGTTTGAGAGCATACCGTAAAACAGGCATCTGATGGACATTTAAATTCATGAAGGTGATGCGATTGACACGAAAAGTTTTCCTCTTCATATTGGTTCTGAAAACTGGTTGTTAGTTGTGTGTGACAAAGCACAAAATACCTGTATTCACATTCTGATGTAAGATCCATCTCTTATCGCTTCTTTGCTCCATTATTTTCTTTCCTCTCAGCGTATCTATCAAAATGATACAGGCCCATATGTTGGAGTCACTCAGACAGAGCTCCTAAAATGCTTTAAAATGCTTGAAACACTTTAGCATTCTTGCATTCAAACCAACAGGCAGCGAGACACATTAATGCATCTCCAGGAGTTGAATAAAACATGAGTTATGGTTTGTGTTTATCTCATCTAACGGGTGATTTGTCCCACTCTGAGGTTATTTAGTGCCCGTCTGGCAAAGAGAGTCGAACACACCACACGGTTCAGCCTGAGGGGCTTCGGAGATGGAGTGTGACGCAAGGGTTGCTTGTTCAAATCCCTCGGTACGAGCCTCCCCAGCCCGAGTGACTCAGGCAGACAGATTGCTATCTGTTAAGTGAAGTGACTGCCAGATGAATCTGGCACAACTGGCTGTGAAATTTCTGAACTGTTGGTGGATTTTAAGGGAATCAGGAGTGATTTTTGCATTTGAATGAAGAAAGTGAAAGCCAGATAAGGTGATCCATACTTCCAGGCAAGTCGGCAAATACGTGATTGAAGTGATTTTCTCAAATTTTCCACTCTGTAATTACGCCTGGGGGCCTGAAATGAGATGAATAAAGACATTTTAATTTAAATTAATTGATTTCTGTTGAAAAAGGTAAATTAAAACAATTAGATGGCATATTTCTACATCCATGTATATTCATTATTTTATCTGGTAGTGATGCTAAGTTTTGGCAGCACTTCCTTCATGGATTTGTATTCAAAGATAAATAGTACAATAAATATTTATTTTCTAAAAAGTATTATTAATTGACACAAGACAAAATTGATCTGCCCTTTTTTTAATTCTTAGAAAGTTTAGATTAGATCCTCCAAAAAGAGTAAAATAAGATTAAGTTGACATCGTGGAGGCTTTAAAGGTTGAGTGTTTTCACAATTTTACACCACCAGAGGTCAGTGTTGTATTACAGATCTATCTATCTATCTATCTATCTATCTATCTATCTATCTATCTATCTATCTATCTATCTATCCATCCATCCATCCATCCATCCATCCATCCATCCATCCATCCATCCATCCATCCATCCATCTGAGGGCTGTGACAGCAGCATTGTGGATGTTCAAGGCTTATTTGACTCGTATATCTGCCCAATAAGAAATTGACTTGGCCATTTAGTGCCCCTCTGACCACTTTGGATTATAAATGTGTGTGTGTGCTCTGCATGTGTTTGCAATGAGCTCACAGTGGGGAACCTTGTTTTTGTCACATCGAATTTGCTCCATTCAAAACGCTATTGATCCGGTGTGCTTGAGCATGTTCAGGACGTTCTGTTACATGCAGGATACAATCAAAACTGTTGTGTTTAAATCCCTTTTTCTTTCTCTTTGCTTGTCTGTTTCTTGTCTAGACGTTCATTTTCACAGACACAGAGGATGAAGATTTGCGTTCAGAGGGTAAGCAGGACAAAGTCTCACATTTAGACTTAACAAAAGTCCACAATCATCAATATCTGCAGTATAAGCAGTGGAAAAATGACTAAATCAAAGACACACATCTCCTGCTTCTCTCTCTCCCTCCCTCCCTCCCTCCCTGCAGGTCTCAACATGGTGGTAACAGGCTGCCAGTCAGATCACAGCCAGCAGGCTCTGTCCTGCAAGATGTCTGCAGAGTACGACGGCTTCATGGCCTCAGACAAGAGGTGAGACAGATTCAGGTCCGTCTGTCATCGCCCACACTGGACTCAAAGACTGGATTAAGATTCCATATTTTAATCATCACTGTGGGGAAATCGGACTGTTACTGCAGCGGGTAGTGCCAGGGCAAATCAAAGAAATCATTAATCTTCTAGGGTTACATATGTGTAAGTATGCACAGGTGATAATTACCACAATCAGATGTAAGCAGGGGTAATCTGAAATAACATCTTGTTGGCTGACTAGTGTCTTCTTACCAAGTGAAAGCTGGTTAGCCTATTTGTTGTCTTCATCTGTCCGCCAGATGCCCTCAGACTTTTCCCACCTGTCCCAATCACCTGGCTCCCAAACTCACCTGCTCACCTGTTGCTCATTGCCCATTGCCCAATTACCACCCACAGTATTTATACCAGCCCTTTTACAGCTGCTCCTTGCCTGATCATCCATACTACTTCATGCCTTTGCTTTCCAGCCCTGAGCTGTTTACTCTGAAACAATGTATGAGTTGATTTGTATTTTCTATTAGTCATCTGAATCTGCAAAGTAACTAGTAACTAATGTTGTCAAATGAATGTAGGGGAGTGAAAAGTACAATATTAGCTGCCAAAATATAGTGGAGTAGAAGCATAAAGTGGCATAAAAACCTCAAACCTGTACTGGAGTAAATGTACTCAGTTACATTCTACCATAAGAGCTTACAAATATGTGTCTCAGTTGGGTTTTTATCACGGTTTGTGACACACGGCTTCTTGCCTGTTCACAGTCAGCTGTCGTGAACAGTTTGGGGTAGAGATTCACAAAAGTCAACATTTCTGATGAGAAGCAGAAACATGCTTAAACATTTTGAAAGACTCACATAATAACAGCTTTGTGGATATGTGCAAATCTCTCAACGGCGACCTTTTCAAGGCGGTGGTTGAATGAATCACAGAGGGAGGCTGTGTTTGTCAATGAGAGCATGCACGGCTGCATGTAAAGAGAATATTAGTGAAATATTCATTTTCATAATCTATGTAAGCGCCTGAGTGGGAATTGTCTTTTTCAGAATAAGGGCAAAAACTGGAACTTTCAACTTTAGCCTGTGATGAGGAGTACTTCAAGATATCAATACTTTTGGTCTCATATGTTTCTGTTTCTCTTTTGGCCTTTTTTTTCCAACCAAAAGAGGACAATTCGGGCAAATATACTGTATAAATAAAGCAGCAATTATCAGTATTTTTACATTAACAATGAATCGCTTTAAAAAACCCACCATGACGCTACTTGCCCATCACTAAACGCTGGACAGACAGAGTTAGCAACTAGCACGTAAACATGCTGCAGCACTGAACAGCTCAGGAAGGAGATAGCTCTCCCAGAAGTGGGTGGAGACCAAAACCAGAGCTAAAAGGACAGTGAATGCTGGATGTGCATTTGGCAGATAGACAGAAATATGTAAATGAATGCAAGCGTTTCTCTCTATCTGCTGGATGTGTAAATAGGCGGCTGTTTTCTTAACAGGTGATAATGTCAGCGTTGTGTTGATAGCATCTTTCCATTGCCCACGAGTGGCCAAAAAGCTAAAAAAATAAGTTCACTCAGTAAAAAGAAAAGCAGTATTTTGAGAAGGCTACATCTTGTCTGAGATAAACACACTGTGATTTGTTTTATTTCATTTCCTTGAAGCTGCCATACAGGATATTGAGCAAAGTGTTAATCGGTAATATTTTTGATTTGTGGAAAACACTACGAGGCCCAGCAGCTTGCGGTTGGTGTGCCGACTTGTTATTAGGATGGCTGAGAAAATGAAAGAGCGTTTCAGTTGGATTCTGGGGCCGATTTTGTTGTTTGGACTGAAGAGGGAAGTGAGGCTGTTTGGTTTGGATGGAAGCCTTTCGTGTTGTTGGGCAGCCGTTAGCATGGCAGCGGATACAAGACAGCACTTCAGTTTGGTACCAGCAGCTTTGCAATTTGGCCTCTAATGTTGCAGCAAGAGTCTGTTTGGTTTTGGAAGGAGGTTTTGACATCATGTCCAGTCATTAAGGTGGCAGAAGAAATCAAACAGCTTGATCGCTCACGGGGTAATGAAGTGATGCTATGAGGACAACAGGAAATCAGAGGTTTTTCTTGTATTTTTTCTTTTTCTTTAACACTTTGTGAAAGAAAAACTTGTTTTGGGGAGTAGTAAGACACATCTGTGATACAATATTCTAAATATTCTCCACTTACAAGCTTTATCAGAGCATTTTTGACTGTATTTGACTGTAAATCTGACCATCCTTGAACAAAGCAATGGGTTATGATCTCCTTCCTTAGGACCATTTGTTATCATGTGACCCAAGTTCCAACTTCAGGTGCATGACACTGTAATTAGATTTGCTTTTTATTGTTGAAGCTTGGCGGTCTTCCATACGAAGTCCCAAAAATATATATTTCAATCATGTTTTACTCTTGTTGCATTGCATTGTGTTGAATTTGATTAAATTCACGAATGTTCCCCAAGTTTGAAAAAAATAAAGTAATTCAGATCATCTAGGCAACATTTTAAGGAAAATGGAAGCACGGATACAAAAAAACAACAACCTCAGGCACAATGATAAAACCAGAAACTTTTGATTTTAAAGCCAAAAAACTATAAGTCCTTGAGAATTGTAGTTTGATTCATTTTGTACTAAAATAAACCAATAAAAGAAGAAAATTCAAGATCAGTCTGGCTGCAGACGTCAACCGGATCCTGAACTCAAACACCCATTTTACACTTTAACTGTTTCCTGGTCTTCCCTCTGTGGCTCCTCAGGTGGTTTTGTCACGTGGACGATGATAACTACGTGAACCCGGAGGCCCTCCTCGCCCTGCTCTCGGCCTTTCCCCAGGACAGCGACATCTACGTGGGCAAACCGAGTCTGGACAAGCCCATCACTGCTCACGAGCTTCTGGAGGGCAATGCAACGGTACTATAGCACAACAGTTCATGTAACTTAACCCAATTTCAACATCTCATCAGCAGGTGATCAGATCCCAGGTCACTTCATGTCATCAGATAAGCAAACAAATGAAAAGGTTTTACACTGTGAAACACTTGTGATTGTTAGCATCTAATAGGACAAATGTGCGCACACAAACCAAAACTCTGGAATTCATTACATGTGCAAAATGTGACTAAATGAGGAAAAACCTGATAGAAAATGAATGTTTTGGTCATAGTCAGCACAACTTAATACCAACATAATTCTATGTACGTGCTCATTGTTCAAACGTGTCCATTTCCATGCTAACAAATCACAAATCCTCAAGTTTATTTTTTGATTGGAAACCCTCCAAAACAGCATTTACAGCAGAGCACAGCACCCTGAAGCCTCCCTGAAACCCAGACAGAATTTAATTTATATGGGCCAACAACTCTTTAAGGCAGGGTGACCCCTCTGTGATATGTGACTGTCTTAAACGTAACTCCACATGATGTATTTTCTTGCTGTCCTGTGATTCGTTGCTTCCCTTTTCCACGCCGAATTCCTTTAAGTAAATGATAAGAACGGTGGCCAGAACTACAAAAATGTGACAGAACTATTGAGAGAAATATTTTAATTTTTCTCACATCTTTGTTCTGTTCTTCTTCTCTTTTTGCTTTTGCCTCTTTCTGATGCTCTTCATTGATGCTCTTGATCCGTCTGAGGTTACTAATGAACTGGAAAACAAAGCTGAGGTTTCCTTTAATTGCCTCTGTGGCAAAAATGCAGCCCAGGACGGTTTATCACTGCCATTCAAAATCCATACTTACACTTTCCTTCACCACTGAAGGAACATGAAAGGAAGACGCCATGGCTTTTGTTCACATGGGACATACTTTCAGACTGAAGTAATCAATGAATGATTAGTAGCTTGTTGGGATAGTGATTGGTGGTAAAGTGCACACACAGACACACACACACACACACACACACACACACACACACACACACACACACACACACACACACACGCACACACACACAATGAGGAAGACTCCCTGGGGGAAGGAGGTTGTCAAACTGCAGGAGGTCGATAGTTTGTTTTTGGAATTCACACACAGCTCTTCACAGGTGTGTGTGTGTGTGTGTGTGCGTGTGTGTGTGTGTGTGTGTGTGTGTGTGTGTGTGTCATTGAGTTCACATGCTTTACAGTAGAATTAATGCTCCTAAAGTGCATCCTGATTCCAGCAAGCTCTCTGAATAGCGTGTCACCCCCCCTCCCCCGCCCCGTCTGTCTCTCTCTCCTTTCTCCCTGCACTTTTCAATCTCTCTCACTCATTTCTTGAAATTACTCTCTCCATCTCCCTTGTGTCACATTCTCCACTCTGATTGCACCCATTTACACCGAAAAATAGATCTTTATTTATCTTTTCTTCCTAACTCTTTCTCTCCCTCTTCCCTTCCTCCTTCCCTCTGTTCCCATTGGTCTCTTTCACTTTTCTCTTCCTATTTTTCATCATCTCCATTCTTTGCTGAGATTGGATGGGTGATGGAGAAAACAAAAACGAATGTCAGGCTCCTTTCTGTCTCCTCGCTTCTTTTTCTTACATTTTTCGATTTCCTGTCACTACTGCAAGGCCGAGAGGAGGAGGAGCGAAGGAAGGAGGAAAAGGCAGGAAAGGAATGGAAAAGAAAGGTTACAATAAAACAAAAAGTAGGGAATTAAAAGAGAGCATACCAAAGGAAATAAATTGTTAGATTAGGGGGGAATGACATAGAGGAAAGGAAATTAAAGGAAAGGAAAGCAATGGCCTTTAACACAGAAAGGAAGGAAATGGAAGATAAAGGTCCATAGAGGGGAAAAGGATAAGAAATATTGAAAAGGTGGAAGATGAATGGGAAGGAAGACAGAGAGGCACAAGGAANGTTTGCAATCAAAACTAAGAGGAGTACAAGTAATAGAAGTAATAATAGTGGAGATAACACGACTATAGCCCAAAACACTTCATCCAAATGTGTTTAAAACTTCCAGGATTCATATGAAATACTAATCATTTGTTTCTTCTCACCAGTTTTCTTTTAAAAACCTGGACCAAGTTGCTGAGATCCCAAACAAATAGCAAAACATAACGTCCTTGCCGGAGGTTAAAAAAGAAATCACAAAGAGGCATAAACATCCTGGGTTTATGATTTTATTGCACAACGTCTTCATTAGGTGCCTCTGCCCGACTATTTTTAGCTGCTGAAGCCTCCTCTCTTTCCTTGTAGTGGCAGATCATCTGTATCAGTGCTGTCGCAGTCTCTACTGGCTGCTCACAGAGGACAGCACAAAGTCACAGATAACTTAATGTACCCTTTAACACACACTGCAGACTGACAGACACCACAGCTCACCGTGCATACTCCATAATATATGGACTTGAGATGAACCGCGATGCTAACCTTCTAATGTAATTTAGCTGGAAGCTTGTTGTCCAGGCGACTGAGGATCTGATTCACCTGGTCTCACCTTTAAATATCACCGAAACCAATTTGATGCTTGTTGTTACCTTAAAAAAGATCTCAACACGTCATGTCTGTCGGGCGGCCACCTGTTTGGGATGCAGCTCACTGATTGTTATTACTAGATATTATGAGGTCATATTTATTGGTATTTACCAGAACCTTGCATGTCCATGAGTTTTTGTTGGAGTGCCAGATTTGGGCCATGATCCACTATTTACCGATCAAAAAGAGAGAATAAAGTCTCCCAAACGTCACTAACGGATAGTCGAACATGGTTTTAAAAACTGCTCAGAATCATCAATCATCATGTCTGTCCTCTGCAGGTTCAAGACTGTCCACTGCATCCTGTATCCGTTCACCAGCTGGTGTCCTTGAGCTCTTCATAGAGGACTACAGCGTCACAGGATGAGGCTGCTGATCCTGCTGGTCGAGGTACTTCTCCTGGGTATCGTCTGAATGCGGGGAAGACTGATGGATTTGATTTGAAGGAACGATCTGAGAAGCGGAAAGTAGAAGCAAAGCTGTGGACAACAGAGGACTCGAATCTATTCTCCTTCTGAGCCTGCTTAGAGCGATCAGACGGACATTCACCGACTCAGAAAACAGGATATTAACAGGATCTTGACTCTGAACTGGGAACAGTTTTCTGTTCTTCAGCTCTGTTCCGTGAAGAAAATGGGGACTTGTGTCTTTACTACTGAATGGTTTTGTTTGTTTCTGTGGGAGTTAAGCACTTAAGACATGAAATTGTAAATACTTTACTTTAAAGTCTGTTTACATTGATTGCATTTAGGTTCATATGTTGTTTGACTATTTCTTGATGGTCCTAAAAATTGTCCAAATTTTAAAGTTGATGATTTAAACCACACAGAAGATGCAAATAGCCAGGCTTCAGCAGGCTTATTTTTAGATTTCATTGAGGTTGTGTGCGTGTGTGTGTGTATTGTTATGAAGGGGACTGCGTCCTTGTGCCTATGAAGTCTGCAGACACTGACCCATTCTGACCCACCCCATACTCCCTCCTTATCTGAACCTCCTGTTCTCCCTCCCTCCTTTTCTCACTTCCTCCCTTCTTTCCTCCACCCCTCCATCTGTCTCTCTGTTTACTCAGTTTTGTCCACAGTCACCGCGCTGCCTTCTCCAAGGCCACAGCTGAAAGTAAACTCAACTTCCACTCATTCTGTTGCCTCAGTTGCATTTATTTTTTTATTTCCATCTCAGGTGAAAACAACCACAACGAGCCACCGAAAGCGTGAAGAAGATCACCGCTGACACGCCTGACACCCGCTCTCAACCATGGGCTTAAAAACTAGCTCACATTTGCAGGCAAATCTTGTCGAGCTGGAAAGAGCAGGTTCAGAATAATAATATGAATCTCACAATGACGTGGACACAATCGAATGTCAGTGTTGAAATAGGAGGCTGAGGCTATGTGCCGAGAGATGACACCGTGCTGCTAGTGGCCCACAGGTTGCTTGTTTGCTGTGAATGGAGATGTGATGAATACAGATACGCTGCCGAAAACGTCTGGGGCTGACCTTGTGTGAAGTGGATGGAAAGTGGTTGCGAATGTGCAAGAATGAGTGTGTGGCCCTGACCCATCTCCACGGGAATACTGAGACCCATCATGTGAAGTAAATAAGTGTTTGAATGCAAGCTGAAAGTTCGCCGTGAGCGCGAAATCAATTTGCTGCGGTGGTTACAGAATTAACTAGTTTTGCATTTATACTTTTCAAAGTGTTTTTGCTTTCGTAAATGGAAAGCAAGATGATAAGCAGTGTTTAGAAGAACGCGTGACCAATGAGGATTTGTTTCACCGGAGTTGCACATACTGAGTGGAACATTTGGAGGATGTGTTTTCATCTAAAGTGCTTTACACAACCATTGGTGCGTGCACAGTGCCAGTGACATGGGCAAAATACCAAAATGATATAAAAAAGAAGGAAGGAAACAAATAAAAAACACCCAGCTGTAATGAAGTAAGACATGGCCGACATGATGACAAAGCTGATGTGATCATGAACTTGCTGATGTTTAGCAGATGTAATGTTAAACATGTTCATCGTCATGCTAGCATTTGCTAATATAGTATTTTCATTTACAAATCATCTGTGGAGTCAAATGAGTTAACACAATGCTGATTGATCCTATTGTCCATTGATGAAAGTATTGCAATAATTAAGTATTTGCAGTGTTATGAACTGCACGTCTGCTGATGCAAACCGAGCCTGTCCCTCTGCTGCAGCTTCATGATAAAAGCATTTTAACCGGCGAAACTCCAGCTGACTTTTGTTTTGGAGAAGTCGCAGGAAATGCAGTGTGTTCGTCAGTGAGATCAGCGCCGCTCGTTCATCAAAAATGCTTCTACAAAACAAGACAACAGTCATTTTGGCATTTTTGGACAGCAGATCAGTTTGAAATATTGCAGGGAATAATGGAACACGAAGGAGCAGCCACACTGAGCTGGTAAATGAAGAGCTGCGGGCGACAGGCTGCAAACTTCTCAGCAAGCTAACCACCTCCATTCACTTTCACTGTGCCCTGCTGCTTGCAGACTCATGCCATGTGCAGCATGAAATCGGATCACGGTTGCTCACAGAATGGTGGAAAAGGGCCAATTATTTCCTGACTTCTCTATTAATACGACAGCAGTTTATTCTGTTGCCTTCAGCATTCTGTGACCTGTAGTATAAAACTACATTTGCTGTGACCATTGCTAACTACAGGTGTCACCAAATCAACCAGGACTGAAATCAATGAAATTGCCCCGTCAACAAAGAGCACAGCTGTGGCTGGCTTTGCAGGTATTTGGTCATGAGCCAAAGTGTTCGATAATAAAAATTATGGGCCAATTCGGGAATGCCAACCTTGGCAGGGTTAGTGCTGAACCTATTGTGCGAGCATAATCAGAACTGATGGTTCTTTTGGGAGACAGAGGATGTCAAACATGGAACATTTCAGATTTCAGGACATCAGAAGTACATGAATGCTGCTGCCAGCTATCCTCGTCTCGCTTGTTGCAGTGAGAATGATCCCCGTCCAGCAGCCTCATCTCACAGGTTTCTTTCATTGCTGAGGCCTGTTACTTTGGTATTTTAAGATAAATGGATCATATCTACTATTGTAGATGTCATCATTTTGTAGCTGAATTCATTCATTTTTGGCCATTGAAGTTCAATATTCACTCTCCTTTTAGCTTTGTTTTGGTTTCCACCAACTCCTGAGAAAGATATCTCATTAATGGCTGACTGTTGCACTTTCTCTCTGATGTTGTCTTATTTGCCGTTTACTGCTGGTTTATCGTACTTTGTTTTTCTGGCTGATTGCCCTGTCAAAGCCTCTAAGCCTCACATATTGTGTGAACAACAGAACAGAACAAGCTTATGGCTGAATGTGAACTGAGGTTGTTTATGGTGTGCTGTTTGTTTTTTACCTTCATAAATTAGCTCATGGAAGCATTTCATCTCTTTATGCACACCACAGCTTTAAGCGAGGTTCTGTTTTAAATTGATCTGATTACAATCACTTTAGTTGATACACTTGAATGGCAATTAAATTTATATATGCGTTGGAATGTGATTAGTTCAGTCTGTAACACAATTACAACTGCAAGTAATGAGCACAGAAACCATATGCGCACCAGCGTGTTAGAGTTCTCCATCTACAATAAACTCTCCTAGAACAGTGGCTCTTTGCTTTGACTTTGCTGGTTCATGTGTTTGGACTTTTTGCTTTTTAATCCAGTGTCTCCAGATGTTGGAATCCTCTTTTGCAAGGAAGATCTTACTAAATCAGGAGTCTACTTTATGTACAGGAAAATACTTTTTGAGATGCACATTGTTTTATTTGTTTATTTCCTTTGAGTCTTTTCTGAATTTCATTTATTCCAAAGTGCTGTTTTGAGCTGGAAACAGGCTTCTGTGACGCATACAGGCTGATAGAGGCTGAAAGGGTCCACAGCAGCACTCTTTAATAACATCTCAGATCAACCTGGTAACGATTTATGGATATTAATCTAACAAAAGGTGCAATCTTCCACATTGCACCTTTAATGACTTGAAGAGCCTTTGATATACACTGCGCGTGTACATCTTGCATATTCATTTGCACAGGCAGGGCACTTGTCTTGTCCAAATGTGTGGAAATGATATTCCTGCACCCTCCTCCCATGTGTTTGTCTGTGTCCCTTGTACAGTGGATTTATGACCTCTGCTGTCCATAAACAGGGCTAACTGTGCTAGCAGAGGACCAGGTCAATTGGAAGCAGAGTGTTAAAGCTGTCAGAGGAATGCTCTCTCTCATCTCCCCTGTCCATCACATTAAATCGACGGGGCCTCGTAAAGGACAGCTGGGCAGAAAGGATGCCCGGGATGAATAAAAAGATGGAGGAGGTGGCAGGGAGAGCGAATAGGAGTGAGAGGCAGGTAACTCTCAGTCCAGATGCACAAAGAATGCTAAGTTTAAGAGGTTAATGGTAAATACTCTTAGTATTTTTAGCTTGTGTGTTTCAATCTGTGCTTTCTTTCTCAAAAGCATTTTAAGGCAAAGATGAAACTAAGATCAATCTCATGAACCTTCTGAAGTTTAAGAGATAAAATTCTAAGGCTGATTGAACGGGAAATGAGGCCCTGGCCATTTTGTGTTCGACTGATAAAATCTGCTTGAAATAAGGAAATAAGTTTGTTCTACTCCTGCTTGATTCACCAGGACTTCTTCGCCTGATTCAGCACGTACTGATGTAGCATCTGTGATAGTATCTGCGATAGAGGAGAAAATCTAAAGTCAGTGTAGTTGGTTTGGTATGAAAAGCCGAACTTAAAACTTCCGAAAGCATCAACAACATTTAAAGATTTTTAGAGAGAGCTTCTCTTCATCTGTCTTCCTGTTTCATTCAGTCTGTCAGTTCTGTTTTCTATTCAAAGAAGCTTTATTGACGAGAATGTCAAACATTAGCAATGTATGATCTGTTTGTGCGCTGTTTCTACCTTTCTACTGCCGGCATGTCTGCCTCTGTCGATCTCATTTCTCTTTTTGCTTCCATCTTCCACCCTCATCCTCCTGCTATCAAAGTCTCCGGTGACTCCTCAATGTCACTCCCGCTCCTTCTCTTTTTCTCTCCCCCTCTCTCATCCCATCATTTCGCCTCTAAAGTTTTGTTTCATGTTTCCATCTTTCCCTTTCAGTGTCAGTTGTTTCATTGCTCCCAATCTCGCTGCCTCTTTATCCTTCCACATCTCTGCTTTAGTAGCTCCCTGCTCCTGCATGCGCTGTGCTTAATGGAAAGACGTCAAGCATGGCAGGTGTGACTGGGCTGCTGGCTATGATTTCATCTGTGTGTGTGTGTTTGTATGACAGAAGGTAGATGTGCAGATGTGAGAAGAGATGTAAAAAACTTGTTTACTGCTACTACAGCTCTGCATGTTATGGATTGAAAAAAAGATTGAAGTATTCATTTATAGTACTATAGTATTCATTTTGAAAGGTACACCTGTTTGCTTTCTAGCCGAGAGTTAGATGAGGAGATCGATCCCACTCTCATGTTTGTACAGTCAACATGAACTTAGCTCAGCATAAAGACTGGAAACAGGCGAAACAGCCAGCCTGGCTGTCCGAAGCTAACAAATCCAGCTGCCAGCAGCTCCAAGGCTCACATTATTTCTTGATTGTTGAGTCTGTAGAAAAAATCTGTGAATCATGCCCCCCCCCTTTTTTTTTTTTTTGCAAAACAACACAAGTAAAATAAGACTGACAAATAAAAAAAAGAGCTAAAGCTAACAATATACATATAAACCTAAAAAGTGTGCATGCTGCAACATGATTTATGAATCTGCCTGGATGTTATCTCTGCAGTGTGTGCCCTGAGACTATTGCAAACTTCAGGGCAAATGACATTAGCAAACACAGCTATAGATCTAGTTGGGTGATGTATACTGTTAAACAGGATGGTTATGGCAGCACTGACAAAGTAATTGGTCAGCAGCATATTACAAAGAGCTACCCTTCACAACTGCCTTCTTCGGCTTGAAAATTGCTGGCGGTTGCCTCGTTAGCTTCTGTTATTTAAAGCTGCAGTAGGCAACAATTGAACCACTCGTCAATACGAGCGCCTGAGAATCAAACATAATGAGCCCAGAGCTCCGTGTGGAGACGGGATGTGTTCACATGTGTGTTTTGTACTATATGCTGTTGTATTCTAAGGAGGTATTGCAAATTTATCACAAGCTGCAGGCTTTTTTGCATGATTTTCTGCCATTGAATCAGGCTTTCAGTTTCACTTTCTCCAGCATTAGCACAGTGCTAAATAAAGTGTGAAGATTGGTCTGACAATGCAAGACCAGGCTTTGACCATTTAAAGGGTTGTGCATGCACAACTGCATTTGCAGAGCAGCCAATAGGAATGTCCTCTCTCTGAAATGGCCTGTGATTGGCCAAAGTCTCCTGTCACAGGCAAGATTTTCTAAAGCCTGAAAATAGGGCCAAGAGGAGGTGCATGAGTCTAGTTTTCTCTCAGACCACATGGATTACAATATGATGAAAGATTATTTCCTAGTGATGACAACATTAACTGCCTGCAACAGCTTTTAATACACCTCCAAAAAATCTCTGAATTACTCATAAAATCTGCCAGCATCAAAAATGACTGACCATATCAGTAAACCAGACCGATATCTCCCAGTGCAACAAATAGCCAGAGCAGCACTTACAGTCCATCACTCGTAAGATGCATTTGAGGCACACACAATGCAACAAAGACCAAATGAAAATCCATAGTTCTCTTGACTTGCTCAACACAGGAAGATGCTGCTTTGGCAATGAATAAAAAAGGGAATGTGGAATGATGTAGGAGGAGTGAGAGGAGATCAAAAGACAGATACTTGCTGTGTCCCATTTCAGGGCCTGGATTCTTTGAAGTCTGCATTTCTAGATCAGATATGTCGTAATGGGTCAACTGTCCCAGTTGAAAGAATCAAATAACTCCAGGCTTCTTTTGAATGATACGAATGACGTATTCTCTGCAGCCCTGACGTAGTTCATTGTGCTTTGGGAAATTGTTTAATGGTGCATTCAGGCCTTCCTGCTATGGAAGATGGACGTTTATGTAACAATGTTGTATTTATAGGGTGTTTGAATTTCAGGTGGTCGTACAGTCATCAATAAATACTGTATCATTTAAACTTCAGACTAATTTAAAAAGCCACTACAAGGTGTTTTTTTGTCACAGCCGGTGAAATTACTCTTCACTGAATGGGTTGGCACAAATTTTTAAACAGGTATTTATGGTTTCCGTTGCAGAATCCTAATTATTGTGGTGATTCTCAGACACTGTTCAAGCACCTCCTTCGAAGCATACCGACGCCTTTAGTTTTGGTTTCTTTGAGGTTAGACCGACTCATTCGGTGAGGAAGACCAGGTTCATCCTGGCTCTGGAGATCCTAGCTTAGAAGTGGGACACAGCTTTTGAAAAGGCGTATCGCTCACATCGCACATCCTCTGTTTAATTAAAACCAAAACTGCTGCCTGTCTAATTAACAGGGTTGTGACGAGCTCAACCTTGGTGCTTCGCCTTGGCTTGCAAACGAAAGAGAGGTGAGCTTTTTGAGGCCTTCCACAATGCAACAATTATTGATGAGAAGCAAGCAACAGCTGTGAAATGGTTGAAAAGCGAAAAGAGAAGATTGGGAGCGATGGTGGAAGCAGGGAAGGAGGGTTCAGTTGGGAAAAGCACTGTCCCTGAGACAGATGGCAAGGGGCGCTGGGAGAATCCCCCCACCCCACCCATTATGAAACACCACAATGCACAAAACTCCAGCTGTGAATGGCGTCAAGCGTACCGCCAGCAGCCACCGAGAGGCAGCAGCCTGCCAACAAACACCCACTAATGAATGGAAAAGCTTCATTCAGAGGCAGGAGCAGTATGGTCTCGTTCTGGTGCATGAAAGAGGCTCATACATGCTCGTCTGCATCACCAAACGGTCACAGTGAGTTCCTGTGCGATTGTGCGATCCCGTGGATTGGATTGATTTGGAGACTGATCGCCAGTGATGGGTAGGAAATTGAGGGAGTGGATTTCTCGAGATTTCTCCGGCGACTCTGGTGGAATTGAGGGAGACAACAAGGTGGAGAGTCTCAGAGACATGCAGGGGAATGGAAAAATAACATGAGGGAAGAAATCAGAAGGTTGACAAAGAAAGAAGAAAGAGGTAAAGGAGTAAAGGGTGGAGAAGGAGGAAAACAACATGTGAGGGAAGAGAATGAAGAGAAATACATAAAGCAGTGAGAAGCACGTATGAAATAAATAATAAGAGACTCAGAGAAGAAGACATAAACGAGTTCTATCAACCAAACCCGCACAGATCCAACCGTGCTGTTTGTCCTAATTTGATCCAGGTACCTAAAATTTCACAGCACGTCTCTGCTCCTTTCTTACAATTACTGTTTACATGTCATGTCAGTCTGGCCTCTCCTTCCCATAAAGACCACCTGGAGAAGACGGGTCAAGCTGTGTTTTAATGTGTGTGTGTGTGTGTGCGCGTGTGTGTGTGTGTTCATACGGTACAATATGTGTCCTCCGTCCAACCCCATTTAGCATTGAGAAGCAGGCAAGCATTCAACGACAAGCCAATTTCAGATTCCATTTCAGCTCAAATTAATCCAGGAGCAGGAGAGTCTAATACAAAACACTCAGAATCTGCTGGATTTTCAAGGATTAGCCTCTCCATGCACGATTTGCTCTGGCAGTTTCTACCTGAGTGCAGCTTGACCAGGAGAGCTGAAGTTACATTGTAATGCAGCTCTCACTCAAGATTAGATGGGAAACATGACTTTGCCTTCATGCATTTTAAAAAGAATACTTCAGTTTGACTTGAACTTTAATTTTCTCAGTGTTTCTCAGTCTATATTTTGTCTTTTTTTGGACTGTAAACCTTGTTGTAATTGTAAATACAGGAATGATTATGAGTATTATTAATATTTCCTCCTAGCTTTAACATTGTTATGTACAAATATTGACATAAATACTTAATATTCTCTATCAGCTTGTTCCAGCGCTTTAAGATATCAATATACTGTAAGTAACTAAACAAGACAAGCTGTACTGAGTTATTTCCAAAAAGCCAGTTCAGTTCAAAATGTTAAAAATATGTACTTACTCTTCTGATATTACATTTTGGCCAGTTTTGGAAACACTGGACCTTTTGCTCTTCTATTTCATATTACAGTTTCTTCAATTTCAGCACAACAAGAATTTGTGATACCAAAGGATCCTTTCCCGAAACACTGCTTCATATTCACTTATACAACCACAGACTCAAGCCGCCTAACACGACCACAGGTTTAAGTTAGCAGCCGATGAGCGGCTTCACTTCAATGTCTTGCTTGAAAATCACCCAAACTGTTAGAGAGGGGAATGTTTTTAGTTTTAGCTACATTTCATTTATTTGTCAGGGAACAAGAGAGGACACAGCACAGTCACATGTGTCCTACGCAGTGTGTCATGGGCCAAAAGTAGTTTTGGTTAATTTTGTAGTCAGTCTAGACTACATTATGATGCATTATGGGTATTAGAGCCTATAAAGATACACAGAGGTGTCCTGAGTCAAGATGAATATCTAAAACACTAAAATGTCCCAGTTTTCAGCATTCACTATCAAATTGTCCTGTTTTTGACCACATCTAAAATAATATTTACAATACTGTACTTATTGTCAGCACTTACGTAGACTTTTTTCATGTTGTGTCCCACTTGTTATTACTCAGCCCAATATGAAAAAATAAACAATGCACCACACATCTGAATTCAAAATTGATTTGTCGGTATGTGAGTCAATCAATCAATGCGTCGCTGTCAAGGCTGTTGCTAATCAATGAGGTATAGGCAAGCATCATAGGCTCTTTTTGGCAGAACCGCTTAGTATGCTAACTGTTAGCTGTTAAACTGAACAACCTTTTTTTTTTTTTAAAGAGTTCCAGGAGGATCACTCCGTCTGTCGTGAAGCAATGAAAATGCTGCAGTCATGGTGTGTGTGGTGTTGAAAGGTCATGCTTAAATAATTGCCCCCATCCTGTTGAAAATAGCTATGGTGCGTGCACAAGCGCATACATGTGTGCATGCATGTGTGCATATTGCCAAAACTGCTCCTGTCCACTACAGACAAGAGGAAAACCTCTCACACAGCCACAAATCATCATGACCAACAGCTAAGAATGGCGCTAAAAATGCATGTAAATGTGAGATTATCACTATTATTATTATTGAATATGACATGAATATGAAATGAAAGCTAACCGTCACCTTCTTCTTTGTCTGTTTTTATAAACTGTTTACAGGTTCGGTAACATTTCTCCGTCCTGTGAATATCCAGTCTGTTCACGACAAAAACATACAACGCTCAGAGGATTTGGAAACAACAACAGAAGGGAGGCAGCTAGCTCAGACAAAGGTTGCATGCGAACATGACCATAGTGTATAATTATTGCTGAGTGCACAGGGTTGAAATCTGTTTGTAGTGAAGGTCCCGTATTATTCATTTTTTTTATCCTTTTCTTTTGGAATACACAGGGATTTAGTGGAGAATAAAAAATAGTCACCTTTTTTCTTGCAAGTAATTGCAGTGCTGTTGAGAGAATATTTGTTCTCAGGTCTGAAGGCTGATTGTCTGACAGACAAACACATTTGGAGACTCTCTGGTAAAGTGTAATTTCAAATGCTACCAATTTGGCTGATTCCTCATGGCATCAGTAAACATTTAGGCAATGAAACAAAAATAATTTTGATGACTACTTTATGCAAGTAAAGCCCTCGCTTAAAAGGAACGTAAATGAAGGAAACTCCCCTTAACAGGTGCGCTCAGCTGACTTTTGATGTACCGTTGACCTCAGACTGAATCACATCAATTGTTCCATGATTTCTATGTTGTGATGATCTGTCTTAATCAGATAAAGGGCACAAAAAAAGTCAACAGAGTGACAAACTGGGAGACAGACACACACTGGAGGACTCATGAAGGTCTTGAGTTGAGTGCCCGACATGAGACCCCTTCACTGCTGAGAAGACTCTCATGAAATCAATGCCTGCACAGTGTACTTCCACTCTTCCCAGCGTATCAGAGCTGCATTGATGACTGCTGCTGCTTCACATTTAAAGCATTTAAGTAGCAAAACACAGCGTGGCTTTTATTGTGAGGCAGCCACAAGCAATGCATTGCATTTGTTACTGAGCTTAGTGCCGACAGAGATTGTCAAAAATGAGTCATTTTCTGCATTTTCGACACCGGAGGAGTTTTATATATTGCAGATAATAAAGGAACAATATCTAAAAATCCTAAAAACTTGTTTTGTAACTTAAATGTAACAACAATAACAACAGCAGCAGGAACCAAAACAGATAAGCACAGGGGTAGACGAGTTCAGTCAGAGAGGCCGGAAACGACACGCAATACATTCATTATATCTATCTAATTATGCACACATAATGGTTATCTGTCGATGCTGTCATGCAAATATCTGCCAGTTCATTAACTCATCAACATCAGAAGATCTTTCGACAGATGATCCTTCGAAAACATTGGCAAGGAAATTCAGAGCAGCTTCTTTCTATGATGCAAGATGCTCTGACAGTGAGTCAGGAAGCAAGAGAGGCTTCCCAGCCCAGACGCTGAGATCAGATCTGAGACTGCTCCAATTATAGAGGACACTTCAGGGTGTCAGGAGCCAGCCTGGGTGGACTAATCCTACAGCTTCAGCATAGTTTTCACCTGTACACTGCTCCTTTTGAGGGCTTGGTTGTACCACTATGTGATTGCATACATTTCTTACAGGAAGTAAATAGAACCTCTCCTAATGTTGGCTGGGACCAGTGACTTCCTGAAGTCTTTGTTGTCCTTGTGGAGTTCACAAACTCAAGAAAGTTGCTCAATTTGTTTTGTAATTTCAATCTGTACTTTTGTACAAATCGAGATTGGGGTTAGTTATCAAGCGTTAGAGGTGTTAGTAGGTGGATTTTGGAGGGAATAGCTCCTGTTTTCCTGTTTTCTGTCTTTAACCTAAGCTAACCAGCTGCTGGCTGTAGCTTCATCGTTTTGGACTTTACTATACAGACCTGAGAGTTACACTGAATTCCTCATCTAACTCTTGGCGAGACAGCGAATTTGAGTATTTTCTTAACTGTCAAAATATTCCTTTACATGGGCAAGGATGAAAGATATCTGAACATAAATCAATCAGGAAGAACATTACTATGACAAATTTCACTTATGTAACAGATAAGAAATGGTCAAACAGAATAACACAGCTGCTTTTTAATTAGCCTGTAAGTCTAAACAGTGGTAGAAGAAAAAGCTACATGTAATTACATTCACTGTTTGATCTCTATCTACAAAGCGAAGTCTCTACTTTGGAGGAGGAGATGGTGGTGGTGGTGGTGGTGGTGGTGGTGTGCTTCTTTCTAAGGTACTACTCTGTGAAATAAAATGAACCGCAGAGACATGACTTCATACAGTACAACCAGCAGTCATACGAACATGCATGAGCACACACACGCTTGCAAACAGGCTGGCAGGTGGTGGAGCAGAGAGTCAGTGAGGCATGAAGCCACACACAGAAACACACATCGACAAATCCCTCTCTCCTCACACACTAACACACAGAAAGATGTCCTCTCCACACATACAATCCTCACTCACACCACCACTCTAATCGCTCTTGACATTTTTTCGTTTTCCCGCGGGCACATAGCCACGCTGTGCTCCAGCCCCGCAGACAACCAACGTCATCCTCGGACATCCTGGATATTCGCCACTGATGTTCGGCAGTTCGGTCACGTTCCTGTTGCTGGGGCTACAATGCATCTGGCGTGGGCGGCCTGTGGGAAAAGGTTCTGAGGGCCGGCTCGGGATGACTAATGGGGTTTAGGGTCAGGCAGGTCCGTAGCTACCCTGCCTGCTGTCCACCCTGCTGGGAGACTCTCTATTAAGTAGTTGCCCTGTTTCCACAGAGGAAGAAATTTCATACCAGGGGTCACCTGCCAAAAAGTAATGTTAGAAAAAACAATATAGTGCTGTCTGTGAGGTGCAATAAGCTTTATTGCCCCATAGCTCACAATAATATATTGTATCTGAAAGGTTTATATGGTTGCTTATCAATTCCAACACAGAGGGATTAAAATTACTGCCTCAACTTTCTTTCAGACTCTTCACGCACTCTTCCAGTGGTTCTTTGTTATGTTTTAACCAATTTATTACAAACCACACATTCATTTCACAGCTAACCTTTCTGAAAACATCCAGTTCTTTTTTTTGGGTGCTTTTTTTCCCAGCGTGACGTAAAGACCTGAAAGTAAACCCACACCTCTCCCTGTGAGTAATGAAGGAAGCGAGAAACCCAGACCCTTGATGTTTCTGTATATTCTTTGGCAGTCGTTGGGGTCTTTTAACCATTCCTATGGGCATTCTCTAACCTTCACCAAGTGGTGATCATTGGAACCACGCTGACAAATGTCCCCTAATTGAATCATTTTCGTGCCTCAGCTGAACCAAACCTCAACCATAGTGGTGTAAGATCAGAAAAAGATCTAATTTTTGAAACAGCAATGGTAGGTAGTGATGTCAGATCAGAAAACATTTATATCTTGACCAAAGACATATGTTGGTGTTTACTTTGGAGAACTACAAGAAAACCCAGTACATGCATCCGCCCAAGCAGCAAAAATCCAAAATACCCTAATAATTGAAAGAAGCTGGACTAACAAAACAAAGAACGAGTTCTCAGTTGGGTCAGGCTCAGTTTCTAACACTTTTATAGAAATAATCTGAAGTCAAATTCCCCCAATTTAAGCAGCTACTCACTTCCATTTGTGTCTGTATGTATTAATTAGTGGACTCTTGAAATGTGCTACATTTTAAGTGCTGACTGATCTAAAAAGTCTGCACTGCATTACCAGCCAATGATAATGACAATGTACGTTTGACGAGAATTCATGCAGACTTGGTTGGTTAATAGACTTTCATGTCGACATTAATGGAAAACCTTTAACACCATCTAATTATTCAGCAGCTTGTGTGGAAGAGAAGTACTCCTTGACCTCCGAAAGCTCTGTCATCGTCTTCTGCAAGAGTCGCAAGGTCCCAAAAAAAGAAAACTGATCTCGGTTTTCTTTTACCTGCACCTCCAGTGAGTGTCTTTTGATTTCTCTTTGAATAGCAAAAGATAGAAAATCATACTGCAGTTCCCAAAGAGGGTTATTGAGAATAGTGTTTGAATTAAACTTCAAGAATGTAAATTATGCGTGACTTGTTAGAGAGCCAACAGTTGATCCTGTAAGCCTTTAACTGTTTGAATTGTTGGGACTGATCTTGTTTGGAAGATGCTGCTATGAGTAAAGGACTTTAATCACAAGACAGTTTAGACCTGAAATCCTGGAAAAAAGGGACACAAAAAAATTAAGAGATTCTTTTGTTCTGCACGGTGAAAAATTGCCTCCTCACTGGGCGCTTCTGTTTTTATTTCAGCATGATTTAACTAACCTTATTGAAACACCCACCTTTTATAGCGAGTCAGTTAAAAGCCATCAGGCTAATAAATGGATGGAGGTTAGGGGTAATTATAAAGTAAACTTCAGCCCATTTCATGCAACAGAAACAGACACATTTCAGCGTTTCTCTTGACTGAATCCAGAGCCACTTTCCCAGGGCATCTTAGATTACATTGAGAGGACAAGCAGAGAATTGAAAACCAGATTTTTGGAGTATAAGAATAACATGAGGAGCAGAGATGAAAGGCTTCCCACTACTAGATGCCCTGATGCCACTGGCCATGTAAAGTCTGCAGGCTGCCTTTTCTGGATATCGACGACTGGCGGCTGAGGACAGGAGGAGATTTAAAAAAAAAAGAAAACGTGAGGAGAATCTTAATAGATACATAATTTGTGAACTGAGTCGACTGCTGCTTTGAATGAGGAATTGATATTGTCCTGCTTCTTATTTTAGTGTTTGCTGTTGATAAATTGTCAATAGCTTTTGTTTTCGCTGCAGTCATTGGGAAAAAAACTTCCCGCAGCAGGTAAAATGACTGAGGAAGTTTTTGTTGCTGCCGTGCAAATTAACAGTTGTCAAGATCATATAATGTGCTACTCAAGCTGGGACCGACATTCGACACGTTGAAAGTCACTTTCACACAGGCAGTTTGGTCTGCATCGCTGCCCAATTTTCCTAAAAATATGGTAATATGTTTATGGTTGTGCTGTGAAAGAATTTCTGTGCTGTCAGAACAGATTTGTACCAATGCAGGAAGATAATCATGATAACAATATTTGTAGCGTTCCCATGAAAACATCAGAGAAATAAAGTGCATGACTGATTTTAAGATGAGAGTAGTACTAAAGGAACAGCTCGACATTTTGGAAGTTGTGGGAAATGCTCTCATCAGTTTGATGAGAAGATTGATGCTATTTTGAAGTCTGACTGGCCAAAGGTTGGGGAAAACTGAGTCTTCAGTCATGGTCATGTGTTTCCACCATGGTCTTCATCGCTCCTTGCTAGACCTGGAGACTGTTCTTGTCCGCCATCATAACGAATGTTCTGAATCCCTTATTTCTGCTCAGGGACAGGAGTGAGGCCTCTGGGGAAGTCTCTTACCGATGGACACATCCCTTTATTGGAAATCTGTCAGTGATTGGATGCCACAGCTGATTAAATGCATCACAGCAGTTTCATACCGAGCAGGATCTGGTATCTCCCTGTTGGTCATTACTGTGTTGCTCCAGGATTGTCATTGCCACTGACCAAAGACTATAAAATATACACACCATTAGCCTTCCTAAGGCCAAACTCCAACAGAAAATAAAAAAATGACAATAAGCTCCACGAGACACAAACCCCGATACAGTGACTGACCCATTCGTTCACCACGACCTGCTCCTTATGTGGACTTTGTCAGTTTTTGGTCAGTTGCAACCTTAGATCTCAAAAAAACCTTCATACCAAAGTGGAAAATCAAATAACAGATTCCACTCTCAAATAATACTAAAACCCCATATTTAATTAAAATTACACAAAGACAACATAACAAATGTTGAAACTGAGAAAATAGTCATTGTTTTTGAAAATTATATCCCCAATTTAATGCAAGCAACAAAAGACTGGAAAAGCTGTGAAATGCTAAAAGAAAACAGCTGGTGGAACATCTCACAATGAAGCAGGTTAACTGGCAACAGGTGAGTAACATGACTAGGTATAAAAAGAGCATCCCAGAGAGGCTGAGTAAAGATGGGAAGGGGTTCACTGCTCTGTGACAGACTGAGCTGGCAAATAGTACAACAATTTAAGATGGTTCTCAACGTAAAATTGGAAAGAGTTCAGAGATTTCATTTACTGCCAAGAAGATGACGTCTTTTTCAGAAAAGGCCTTGCTTATTTCAGCAAAACGTGTTGCTGGCATCAAATTCTAAATGAGATCAGAATTTTCAAAAACAATGAAATTTCTGTTTCAACATTTGATATGTTGCCTTTGTGCTATTTTCAATGAAATATTCACTGTTTTGCAAATTGTCTCACTTGTGTTTCTATTTACGTTTTACACAGTATCCCAGCTTTTATGGAAACAGGGTTGTAGACTACAATTTGGACCTAAAATTTTGCCTCAACCAACCTGTATTTGTGCAATAGTCATCACCACACAGCACCATGACAGGTGAAATGGTGTGATCCCATTTACACTTCTGTGGTCTCTAATGACAAAACAGTTTTGTTCAACACTTCCTAATAATTAAAATCCAAGGAGGCCTTGTGAACACAAATCCCTCTCTAATGACTTTTAGGCTGTTCAGCCAGCATGAAATACAAATAAGCACAACAATCTGCAACAGGAGATCAGTTAGCTACAGCTACAGGCACCAGATGAGTAACAACAGGTCAGACATCTTAAATAAAAAACAAGGGAATCTGTCCTCATGAAGGTCTGAATGTCTAATGAGTTGATAGAGAGCAGCTTTTAGGATTCCCACCAGCTTCCATCAATTTGGTTTCAGGTGTATCAGAGCCAGGCATACTCAGAAAAGTAATACCAGTTCAAGAGCTGCCTGTGTTGTAGGTTCATATGAGGTATTTACCTATATGATAAACACACTCTATATCTCTAATGCTGCAAGCAACTAAGAGGGTTAAAGGTCAGAGCTCTGTGAGCCGACATAATTCCAGCTAACGATGAATGATGTGTAAACAAAGTGCTGTAAAATACAAACAGAGACTGAATCAAGAGTTAGAGCGGCGAATGTGTTCATCGAATTAACTCATTCACATTGATTATGCTCAAGCCACTAATCGTCACACTACACCACTTTGCCATGGAGCTCTGCTGCTGTAGCACATTTTAAGTTTGCTGTGTAATTTGTTACCGTGTTGGGGACATTTTTATGATGCTCACATTCATTTCCGCTGAGCTGCTTTCCGCTTAGTTCCTGCTGGAGTGCATTTTGAGGCAGCATGTGATGCATTTCTGTTGGCACCTCAATGGTAAAAGGTTTTTTCTTCCATTTTATAAGCCACTCAGCCATTCTGATTCATGGACCATAATGCGCTGGGCTCGGCTTTTTGCAGGGTTGAAACTGGGATACTGGAGCAGGTTGCATGTTGAGATCAAGCTATAGCATCTGCTAGCATGAGTAGCATCTGTATATAAACAAATAGGTTAAAACAGCTAGAACACAGCTAATGACATAGTCAGGGCTGGCTCACTCATTTTGAGTTTATTCCACATGTTTAAATTAAAAAATGTGAAATATTTACTTCAGAAATACAATGGTATAATAATCTGGTTATTTCTTATTATAATGTGAAGGACTTTTTCTGATCACGTTCACTGAAAACCAACTTTATTTTCCTGTGGGCTTCCTCCCATTGTAACGTATACACAATCTCCAGAGTTTCTCTGCTCTCTACAGACAAACGGCTGATAGCAGGTTTTTCATTTTAACTTCAACACAAACCATGCATTTGCTGAAATGGCTGCTTCTGTTGTTCCTCTTGNTCCAAGAAGACAAACGCAACCAGGGACTGAGATCAGCTGTCCTCTAATCTCTAGGTGAGAGAGAGAGAGAGAGAGAGAGAGAGGGAGGGAGAGAGAGAGATAGAGAGAGAGAGAGAGAGAGAGAGAGAGAGTCTGTCTGTCTGCTGCTCGTCTCGCCTCGCTGCTGTTACCATGACAACGGACCGAACCCAAGAGCGGAGCGTTTGAGATTCTCCTCGTACTCCTCTCTCTCTCCTCTCTCCTTCAATCTGTCTCTCCCCTTGACCCCCTCTCCCTTTACCTCCCACCCCTCCCTTACCCCCTGCTAAGCTCTCCCTAACTACCCCTCGTTTCACTATTTCCTCTCATCAACCCTTCACTTTATCCCCCTTCTTCACTGCATAATAAGACCCCCACTCTCTCATTTCCCTCCCTTCTTCTTAATTTCCTTACCTAACCTCTTCTTTCTCCTTTCCTGGGTTTTGCCACCCACCCACTCCTCTCCCTCCCTTTGATTACTGACTTCCAAATTAAATTTGAAACGTTGCTTTATTGGCATGACCGTAATCAACCACAATATTGGCAAAGCATGGTGTGCAAGGTGCAATATCACAGGTCTCTATCCAAACACCAGGTAGGGATATGAGAGTCAAAAGGCAGCCAGGAGGCATGAAACCAGGCGGGCAAACAGAGGAAAGCAGATGGTAAGGTGGCTGGACTGCACATAAGATGGTCTGACTGGGAAGAGGTGGAAATGGGCTGTGCTCGGGATAATAAGGGTAGTGGGAACAGGTGAGCAAGTGGGTGGGGCAGTCATGACGGGAACAAAGCGCTGCTCGACGCAAAGTCACATAAATAGTTGAAGGAAGAAGCAGGTGTCAAAAGTGGCAATGGTGGTGTGGCAGGATTTGTTCCCCTCCAGTGGACCTTCACCATTTTAACTCAGACTTTTCAAAGAAAAAGTGACAGCATATACAGCAGAGGTCAGCAATTAGATTAAACCATGGGCCAAGGGAGAGGGACGGTGGCAGAACCATCGATTGAAAGACGCTAACGGCAGTCTCCTCTGTCGAAGTCCTCCTCCTCTGTCCCTCCTCCCTCCTCCCTCCTCCGCTCCTCTCTCTGTCCCACACCGTGGTTTCCTGCCGACTGTCCCTCCAGCACTCCACAAATTGAAGCATATTTCATCCGAGGAGGAATCTACAATGACCCAATAAACTGCAGGGCTTCCCCAGGTCTTCTTACCGCTTGCACTGTGTTTAAATGCGGGTGTGTATGTGTGTGTGTGTGAGTGTGTGGGTGGATGTGTGCAAGCTTATATTAAAAGAGCAAGCCTCCGGGTTATACAAGTTCTCATTCCGACACAAAATAAGACCATTTGAAAACAAGAAGCTGATTTTTTCCCGTCCCACATGTCCCTCTCTTTCCCTGCTCTTGTTTGCTCACTCTCTCCTTCCTTTTCTGCACTCTCTCTCTTTGTCTCTCACCCTCTCGTTCTCTTTTTTCCAGAAGGGCAAGATACAGCAGCTCCCCACAAGGTTTCATGCTGACTCCTCTACTGACATATTCGCCTCCTCTTCTCTCCTTAAATGCTCCCCCGGCTGTGCTTTCACTTTCTTCTTTCTCTTTCTCTCCCATTTCAGCTTAATTAGACGTTTTACTTCTTTTCTCTCTGCTCCTTCTTTTCATACTACTTATTTTCCCCCCTCCCTCTTCCACGGTAACTCTTTACTCTCCTTCACCTTTGAAGTTTCTCATTGTAGTCGTTAAAGGAAGTTAAAAGAAGCTGGACTTGCTGTGTGGTTTTGAAATGTTTCGTCACTCGTATCTGAGGTTTGATTCTTCCAGTCGATGGCGGGAGGTCTCCTGGTGTTAAACATCAGAGGGTTGTTCGCTCCTTGATATCATTAAGTGTGTGTTTGTTTTACTGCTTTAAGATTATGCACCTGCACTCTTTAAGATCCTCAAAGTAACTTTCTGACAGGACCATGTGTTCAAATATGTGTCTTTGTTTAGTCTTGAATGAATAATCTATAAAAGCACCTTGCTTTGTTTGCTGACAATACATCAGAATATTGTAAAATTATTAGCAATAGAGCTCACTAGGGCTTCCCCCAGTCATCGACCAATTGAGTTTTCAGTGTTTGGTTAGCATAGAAAAAGAAATCCAACTCTGCGCCTTGTAATTGGGGCCAGTGCAAAATTATCCTGCAGACACTTGCAACTTATTCTCTTGTAAAACGGAAGTCTGTTGCTAACTGCTAACAGTTAGCCATGCAGCTAGCAGACTGACTACCCGGGAGCTCGAGCACCGGAGGAGTGTTGGTGTTTACACTGTGAGTAAAGGGGCTTTGGACCTCTGGGATGAGGAGGTTTTCAGGCCTGAGGCGGGAAGACCCAGCAGGGAATGAAACCATGGAGCTGCACCGGAATGAGCACCACAACCAGAGCCAGGGGCGATGAAGACTTGTGGGTTCGGGCAGGGACACAAGAGGCGTGAAGCGGGAGAGCAGCAAGTTTGTAGCGAGTTCATTTTTAACTAACAAATTGACTAATGTCTTTAAATGATAACTTCTAGCTGCCAAGGCAAATCTTTAGCTGGGGGAAGCCCTGGTGATCATCAGAGGCGAAGGTTTGGTTTCAGATGGTTTCCATTTTTCCACCATATTGGAGAAAGTGCTTCATAAATTGCTTTGTTATCAATTCTCAGACCAAACTTAAAATCACATGAAGTATCACTGAAAGAGAATTAGTACTTTATGATAGATATTTATATCTTTACAATGAACAGTCCCGCCCTCTAGTGCCTTACCTTTGATTGATTTGTCTTTTTAGGACAATTGTCACCCTAAAATGAACCAAAACAAGACATGGATCAAATATTTCTTTTCAAATACAAAAAAACATTCAGATTAACTGCATACAGTCTCCCTCTCCGGCTGCATCGGGCAGCAACCTTCATAACAAAACATAAGGTCAGCCTGTACAGATGTGGACTGAGGACAAACCCAGGATTTTTAAAAAGTGAGAAACATGTCCCCTCATTGCCAGAAGAGTCTTCTATTACCACCACAAACACCCATCACTGTAAAATAGTGCGAATTCCCTTGAAAATATAAGGTTTTGTTGGCTCCCAAGCTTTCGTTTCAATAAACTGTAAAAGATAGAACTCTGTTATCCCTTTTCCTCCGAAATTTCAGCCTCCATGTGCTTGTCCTTTTTCTCTATCTTCTTATTAGGGGCCTTCTTACTTTCTGGCTTTCAGCATGAGTGGTTACTGAAGCTAATGTCACCACTGCCTTTCTGAGCAGAAGAAAGTGTGAAACGAAGAATAGAAATGGGTGGTATCACTCAGTCAACCTTTTCCACTCTAATCTGTCAGTCAGGCAGTTAGACTCCTTTTAGGCTGTGAGAAATACCTGAAAAATACTTGTATTTTCTGACACTTAGTGGATCAACACACAGCACAGTTTGCCAGGGATCAGTCCACCAGGACTCCCACGCCAACACAAAGGCTCCTTACTGCTGTTTTAACATGCGGTCGGTCAACACACAGTCAGGTCCACATAGTTTATTCAGTCTGAGTCTGGTTCCACTTTCCTTATTCTGGGAGGGCGTGGTGGCTCAATTCAACTTTGGCTTCTTCATAAGACTCTCCAAATTACTCTCACTGCCACTCACTTTGCCTCAGGATGTTCCAGGATGAGCTGCGCGATGAAGGCTTCCTCTACTCTCACCTTAATGCAGATCCAGATACGTGGAAAATATGTAGATGGATGCATGCTGTAGGATTACTCTAGAATTACTACAAAATCACTATAATCAAATAGTAGACAATGGCAATGTCTATCTCTCTCAGCCCTGAAGACTGGTGAAATACTTGCTCTTATTTTGCATTAAAAGTTCTGTTTGAATGAACGTCCACGATTGTGCAGTTACTTTTCTCTGGCATTGTCCACAGTCCATAATAGCTTATTGTAGCTCACTCAGGCATAACATTCACTCCTTTCAATAGCAAAGATGCATAGCAGTATGACTGCAAAATGAGTTGTTGCATGAATGCTTTCATAAAGTGACCAAGTATATATAAAAAAAATGTTCCATCTGCCCGTTTGAATCTTCCAAATAAAGACTGCAAAGGCCACTTCACGAGAAACTGTCCTCAGAAGAAAAACAGCAGCATCTGTTGCTCGTTTAAATGCTTAAAACCACCTACTGAATGTTTACTTTTTCCAAACGACCTTTTTTTGTGCGTGTGAAAATAATGACTGTCCCCTGTTAGAAGCTCAGGTCGAAGTGGTGCTGGTACAGCTTGTTAAGCATTGATGCAGCGATGCAAAACGTCGCAGGGAAGTGGTCTGGGTACAAAGTGTCTGACTTTAACATCAGAGGCTGCAGTCCGCTTTCTGTCCACAGCAGGGTTCTTCTCACTCATTAACGAGACTTAACCAAGTCGTTTTAGTTGCATAACTTTTCAAAAAACCGTCTCGGAAGCAGATCAGAAAACACGTACTTCTTCATACATGTTGTTCAGCAACACAATGAATGTGATATACATCTTTATATGTATGCATATATACGTCACATTAATTTGTGATGTGTGTGGAGCTATACTTGTACAGGGCTCTAACATGTGTTCATTATTATTGTATACACTATGTGTTTGTGTGTGTGTGTGTTGTCGAAAATGATGGAGATTAATGTCATATGTAATAATAGAGAGAAATATATGACCAATTTTCCCCAGCTCCTGAAAGACATATTATTAGGGATTTAATTTCTTGGCTCTCTCCCTCTATTCCTGTCTCACACACACACACACACACACACACACACACACACACACACACACACACATATGCATACATAAGGTCAGAGCATGTGGTAAGTCATTAGCTGTCAACTGTGTAGCACTTGAAATGTGTCTAACCGCACGGCTGGTGGTTGATGTTAAATGCATATCAATACACACTCTGTAAGTGCCAGATAGTGTGACTGAAGAGCAGGGAAGGCCCTTCCCAGGGATAAAGCATCATGTTAAATAAGGAAGCCTTCAGCGCAGACTACATTAGTTCAGTGTCATTCACTGCTGGGTTGAGAGTCTATAAGAATCTTGACTTTATGAAGCATCGATGAAGGCCGCTGGAGTGAATTCCGCTGGTATGACACCACGTCAGTATTAATGGGCCCTGAGAGTACTTGATGCTACAGCTCCTGCGAAAGCATTTCAAACATTTCACAAGGTGGCAGAAGAATGAGGTGGTGTCCAAGTTCAAAGAGCTGTGGAAAATAGAACGGATGGATAGGTGATGAAATTATAAGAATCTTTTGCAATAATTTTTATTAGACTTAGACTGAATCCTGCAATATGTAACCTTTTACCCTCAATACAATCTGATATATTGTTAGATTTTTCTTCTCTGAGATGTTTTTGCAAAAGAAAGCTACAGTATATAGGCTGATAAAAGGTTTTCAGCACTGGTATTGATACTAAACCTTCAGCAATTAAAAATTGTTACATAATGTCTTTTTCTTGTCAGTTCCTTCATACGTTTTACATATTTTGTACATTGTTTCTTTAATTTTGACTTATTTTTCATCTACAGAATTATCACACTGCAGTTCTTCTCAGCTCTGTGAGCATTTCAGCATCTGTCAACTCATTGTTTTGGTTTTAGGATCACAAATTCACTGTTTTGGTTCAGTCTCGCTGCTGTTATCAGTGTTGCTGGCATGTTTTCAGCAAAAAAGTTCTGATAAATCCATTCTTTGATACCTGGCCAGCTCCAGATGGCAGACAGACAAAATTAGCTTTTAGATGGTGAACATTGTGTAGCATGTAGCTGCTAAAGAGCCACATATTTCCCTCAAGAGTCAGTGGAAACCAAAAACCAAAGAGATGGAATATTGGATTTTCATTCACCAAATCACCAAAAACGACTCCACATAAATGTCATGTTGCTCTGGATACGCTACAACTTTAACACTTCTTAACAGCTTGTCTTTGCTGCCCCCACGTGGCCCAAAAATCAGTTATTGCAGGTTTAATGAAACTTTTCTTAGCACTTAACCAAACTTGGACACAACATGAGGTTTTTACTCATACCTTTAATGGCCACATTAAGTCAAATACAAAGTCAGTTTACCATCAGCTTAAGCATTAAAGGATTTACGTACCAGCAGGACTGAGGAAAACATCTACACATTTATCTTCAGCAGACTGGACTCCTGTACTGCGCTGTGCTGTGCTAATGCTGTCTTTACATGTCTCTCTACAGAGTCCACCAGACAGCTGCAGCTGACTCAGAGCGCTGCTGTTTGTGGATCACATCAGTCCACCTCTCAGATCATTGAATGGTGTAAGGCCAAAGCACATTTCTGATAAAGTGCTCTGTTATGAACCGTCCAGACCTCTCAGACCATCTGAGACAGGTCTGTTTAGAGTCCCCGGTGTCAAAACCAAACACAGAGAAGCAGCATACATGTGTCTGGAGCAAAGGGAAAACTTGAGGTCTGCTCCAACCCCAAGTTCTTCTAAAACAGCATTAAAGACTTTTCTGTTTGCCACTGCCTTTTAACACATGTAAATGTGGGACTTGTTATTCATAGCTGGCACTGCTCTGCAGCAACACTATGATTTTTATTCTAGTGTTTAATCTGTCTTATTTTCTTATTTTTATCTTCTGCTTTATTTACTCTTTTTAAACGCTATTTATGGGTGTCTTTTTATATTGCCTTGTGTTTCTTTTATGCATATCTTAATGTTTTTTATGTCTTCTTGAATGGTGCTGTACAAATAAACTTTCCTTGCCTCTCTTGTAAACACAAACTAACAACTAGCAGCATGTTGTGATGTAACTGCATTCATATTATCAGAACTGGATCAGAAATCTATTAGTGGCCAATGAATACGTATGATTTGACCATTTCTATTCTGAGTGAAATATTGAGTACAAACAATTTCTTTCTTCCTTTACATCAGCTGTGTTTGAGAGCATCATCTCTGCAGAGGTTTTAGACTTCACATAAAGTTTATTGGACTCCCTTTGACTCATTTTTTTTTCTTACAGCTTATTTTCTATCAGAAGGACCAGAGCAATATTTGGACAGCCCCCAGCCTATGCTGATTGGTTGATTCATGGCTTCGGGAGCTGATAATTGGATGATGACAGTGGGGTGGAACACCAGTAAGCAATGATTGATGGCTGGTGCTGCCTCAACTCACTGTAGCTAAGATTTCTGTTTTGCTATTGTTTTTTTTTTTTTTGTGAATGTGTGTGTGTGTGTGTGTGTGTGTGTGTGTGCGTGTGCGTGTGTGTGTGTGTGTGTGTGTGTGTGATGTGGAAATGTCCCAGAGCGTGGCAGTCCAACCAGAAGGTGTTTCTGGGAAAATACTTGAGGGAATGAGGGATGTGTGTGTGTCTTTTTCACCCTTGACTGAGTGTGTGTCTACTGTATGTGCCTCTGTGCATCCACATGTGTGCATATCTACGCCTGAGTGAGAGTGTGTGTGTTTTCTCAGCAGGAGGCCAACATGAAAAGCATCTCCTCTCTGGTTATGCAGCTCCAGCTCTGATTGACAGGCCATGTCATCCATATGCTGAACTCACACCTCCCCTAACAGATTCTCTGCTCCCAGTGGAATGAAGGCAAGCGAGTTGCAAGTGAGCAGAAGCAAGGCTTTCAAGTCAATGTCAAAAAAACTTAAGAAATTCAATATTACAGCTGGATAGCGGGAAAAGGTGGTACTCTGCCGACAGCACAAGGACCTCCATAAAGCCACAGAAGAAAAATGGCAGCCATGAACCACATAGCAGCACACAGTCTCTGAAGGTGTTCTTGTGTGTGTGTGTGTAGGGTGTGTGTGACTGTGTAGCAGCAGCAGAGAGCAGAGTGATAAGAAAAGCCTGAGGTCATCCATCACACACGATGTCTATAACAGACAAGAAGCCTGAGGAACACCAGAGAACCATGATGGAGCCGAGGCTTCGACGCAGCAGCCTGCAGACACTACAGATGTGTACAGTGGATGATGTGAAACATCTGCCCTCCAGCTGAGGGCAAAATGGAAGATTTGCTTCCCTTCTAAAAATCTCCAACTCACTTGAAGCTGCTGAAGCCTGAAGTCCTTTTGAATTTCATAAGCAGGGGTTACAAAGTAGGGTTTTTCTTTAGATAGTTTTTCATTATTTTTCGCCTTCATTGGATAGATAAAAGAGGCAGACTAGGATATAGGCTGAAACAAAGGTCGATGGCTGAAATTGAACTGGCGATAGTTGCAACCATGTGCTGTAACCATTCAGCGATTAAAGCGCTCCAAAAGTAAGGAGTTTTTGGATTCTCCAGAAAGTTTCAGCACGGGAAATAATGGTTGCAAATTAGTTACTTTAGCATATTCAGATCATTACATTGATGCACAACAGACAGGAAAAGTTATTACTCACCTTTATACCACTGTAGTCCTCAGTCACGGTACCTCTCGCTTAGTCATGTGAGCACAGCTGGCTGTGTTTGTTGGTGGGAAGCCAGAGTGGGATTAAGTCATTGTAATTGCAACATTGACCCGAGTAGAGGGGTGGGCTGTCAGGGGGGCAACATGAATCTTTCTCATCTTTCACGCCTCCAGTGAAGCACCACCCTGACAGATAAAAATGCATTGAAATGATTGTCTTTTCTTTCCACAGGCCAACAATAGCATCATCGACAACAAGGGCCTGAGCCCAAAGAGAATAAGACATTCCAAACTGGTGAGAATACAACAATATTAAAGACTATTCTTCAGTGCCATATAACGGGTTAATGATAATATGTAGGCATGAGTGCTTATCACACTTTTAAAATATTATTATCAGCTCTCAACCATAGATCAGCATAAATGTAACAATGGAATAGTACCTATTGAAAGAAACACAGTCTAATTTGATAGGATGGACAGAAAGGCAGGATGATGGAACATCTGTGACAACTTAAATGGTTTGACTTTGTAGATGCACAACATGAGGTCACCACTGCAGATGCACTTTTTTATTCTAATGTTTCCCCTAATCTTACTTAACTACAGCTACTTGATGGAGCGGGGATTTGATAAACAACGATGCACACGCACGAACACATATTAAGTGTGTTGTGCAGACAGGCTGACTGGGCCAATTCATATCCCTCTCTTTGCTTCATTATGTTCAGCTCTTATCTCCTTGGTTGTTCGTGTGGCTGAGGATGGATCCTGATCACCATGGCACACTGTTTTACAAGAGCAGTCTGAAAGGCACGTATAAGAGGGCCTCATGTATTAATAACTGAGCTATTGATAACACTCATCTACAGCCTGCAAGTACATTATGGTCACTTTGTGTGAATGATGACTATGCATTTACTGTAAAGTAAATTGTACAGTAATTTGTACTTATTTTCCCTTAAACAAACAAAGCTAAGAGCTCAGGTCCAATTTTTCTTTTTTTAATGTATTGTCAGCTAGTTGGGCTAATCAGCTAGTTAGGATGACAAAATTCTGTCACTTTAATGACCAATTAATAATACAACATGATGGACATTAGGTAATTAAAGTTCCAAAATATACAAAATGGATAATGGGCTGTTTTGGAAGCTAACACTTCCAGTGTCTGAACACCTGCTCAGCTTCACCTTGATCAGTGTTTCTCTAATGGGCTCAGAAGACAAATTGAGTCCCCTTGTACTCTATATCGAGCCACAATGGTGGCACACCTGTGTGGTTTCAATTTCCCCGGTCTCTCTGCTCCAGTAGTTCAGCACAGGGATGGCAGAGACAAATAACATTGGGAAGCTGCCACAAATGTGACACCAGCAAAATGCTGATGGTGCTGGCCAGAGCACGATAATTGGGTGCTGCTATCTGTGACTGGGTGGCTATTGACTACATTAGCGGATGGATTAGTGATTGGACTGCTGAAGTGACAATACTTCATACGTCCCGATTTAGACTGAGGATCATGCATTTAAATGAAAACAAGAGGTGTGATGTCCTGTTGAAGTCTGAACACATATACACACATGCTTATTCACACCAACGCACATTCATGAAAACGACGTGTTGTACTCTCAGGCTTATTACACTGTGCCTGTGCTGTCTACATTTACATATTTCGTTCTGAGTGACCACGTGAAAAGGTTCTCACCAAACATGTACCATTCGCTATCATATTGAGAGGTAGTCAGGTGGCTCCATTTGGAGGTGTTCAGAGGTGCATGATGGACTTGCAGGAAACCCCAGGGCAGACCTGCGAACACCAGAGGAATTAAATCAGCTAGTCCGGAAGTCCTCTTGGATCCTCTATGAAGAGCAGGAGGAAATTGCTTTGAAAATGACATCCGGGCTGTGAGATTGCCCTGCTGCTGTTCCCCTGATCTGGATAAGTGGCCAGGAAATGAATGGATGGATCAATGGAAATAAAACTTTTCCAGTAAACAAGCACTCATGGTATTTTCCTTTTTTAAGCACGCTAGTGGAATGGCTCCAAGAACATGTAGGGATAACAGCTATTGGATGCATCGAAATAAAATTTTATTTGGACATTCAGCCTGATGGCTTTTGTAAACATCTCTTAATTAATGTGAGGAAAACATCTCAAAGTGGAAAACATTTTCTCACATCTAAATATTTGACCCATTGGCACAGATTACCAGCCACCTGTGTACACTGTTTATTAATGGTATTTCAACTGTCTAATGACTGTAGGTGTACATGTTGCAGTTATTGTACATGAGTGAGACTGTGAGATGCTTTGCTGTGAGAGGAGGTGCAGTATGTATCTCAGGTTGGTGGGAAGGTTGCCAAATAACATCTATCTGTAAATGGTCTGATATCACAGCAGTCTATTTTACTGATGTCCAAACAGCAGACAGGTAAGAGTAGAGCAGACAGATTGTGGAAGAACAAGAGTTCAGATTTAATATAGAGTTCTTTGCAGCTCCGTTTGTCCATTTATTTCCCTCTCACATAACTTAACCAGACTCTTCCAAAGTAAAGTAAAGCCACAAAATTGACTATAAACAGAGGCTGGCCAAAAAGCATGACCAAAAACTGAAGCTCAATACTTTGCCCTCCTTGAGTGTATTTCATTTAAATACAGATGAAACTGAAAATGGCTCCCACAGTCCCAATTTGATTGTTTAGATATGCTATTTTAAATAATATTTTTGAAGAAGGTCAATTTCTCAACCAAAGTTGTACAACCGCGGCCTTGACTGAGGTTTTAAGTCGTCAGTGGTGGTTTAAAGACGGCTGTCAGATATATTTGATCAGTAAAGTAGAATCGATGATGTCTCGCTATCTTCACCAATCAATGTCCTTCTACGTTTGCTTTGATGTACCTTTTTTAAAATTCTATTTAACGCAATAGATAGAAATACAAGAACACATTATTTCATTTCATCAGTGCACAGCTTCCCCAGCCAAAACACCAGAGCCTGACTTGCTTTCGTACTGCAGACCGGTTTCTGTTCATTGGTCCCTCTTACTGTTCGCTGTCATTTTGATGGGAGAATACCATAAGACAGTCCTTCATGGAAATTAGACCACGGGGTGTGCCTGATTAACACATCTCAACAAGGGATGGTTTGTTTGCTCAAAAACGATCATGCTTTTCATAAAATGGGTGTCACATGGATTCACCAGGAGCGAGATGACAGCTTAGGGGAGACTGACAGCCGTTAAATAGCCAGATAAGCCAATTATCATCAATCAACAGGACTGTCTGCAGCCTTCACTCAAAGGTACACAGGGCTGCAGGTTGTGATCTTTTATAGATCTGACCTGAGTACAACTGTTTAACATGTAATCTTTTATTACACAAAGTAGAATTCTCAAATTTAGCAAAGCAATGATAATTTTAGGATTTTGATTTATGAAAATGGCTACATAATTTGCAAGTAGGTCATTACAACCCAGATATATTTACATTTATTTGCTCAGCCTATCCCACTCAGTCGTAATGATGCTTATTCATCCCAGCACAGCTCCTGCCAAGCTTTACCCTCTGTGCCCAAATCAGTATTTCCTGGCTTCATTAAGTTCAGTATTCAGTATATCATGGTGAATTCAAGTCTCAAAACATTCATAATGAAAACTTGATGAACATCACAGATCAGCACAATATCCCTAAGAATAGTGGTCATAATGGATGATCCTACACCTCATGATTTGCTGCCAAAGCCAATGTTCAGTGCCAGCTCAGGAAGTACAGTGCCCTGCAGCAAGATGGAAAGTAAGGATCTGGAGTTTTTTAATCACATTACCCTAACCATACCCTCACCATAGTTGTTTGCTGTTGTCTTAACCATGATTCTTGCCCTTAACCGTACCATTGCTGCCATGTGAAGGTACGGTAATAAGCAAGAACTTGAAAAAATATTTGCAATGGATGCAAAAAGATGTTGTCTTTGAACGTATCCCAGGATTCTCCAGAATAGTCCAATATCAATGTTGCTGTCTGGCGAGATGGACAATAAGCAACATAGCAGAACTGGTACGTTAGTGTGGCAGCTGCATCATGAACAGACACAGGGAGGAAACCAATAAATGAAACTTTAAGATTAAGATATTCCAACAGTGATTGATTGGCAGGTGATCTCTGGGTGGTGCCATAAAAAAAGCATCACACCATCAAGCACCAAAATAAACAAAACACAAGCAGGTGACAGCGACTTTAAACGGCCTTATGTTATTTGCAACTGCTACTTTTCAGCACTGCTTTCTTCAAAAGCTCGTCAGCTCACTTTTAATTTGCATGTCTAATCACGCCATCTTCATAATTAATCCAGTGCACAGTTTAATGCAGTGATGCAAATCAGAAGAAGTGATAGATAATTTGTCCAGATTATGGATTCTAGTGTACACAATTAGTAACAATTGATTCCATTTTGCAGAAATTTACATTAACGCATTCACAGAACATGATATGGAAAACGTATGCAACTCGTGTTTTTCCAACAAAAACATAATCTGAAAGGGAAAATAAAGAGGCGACTATTTTAGCTCAAAGGGGACTGTCAGTCATTGAGGAGAAAGACGAGCCAAATAAAGCTATCAGCTGTCGTCGGGGCCCTTTGAAGTGGAGGAGTAGGAACACACATCTTTGGCTAATGACAGCACACATACACAAACACACACACACAACCGAATTTCCATGGGGATGCCATGTTTACTTTCTACAGTCTTGTCTCCAGTGATTTGTGTATTGCTGATTCCAAATCAGCAAGCTGAATACATTTTTTAGTTGCAAATCTTCTTTCATTCTGTTGTTCGCACATTTCCTTTCATGTTTTTCTTCATTCCCTTCAACCACCTTAGATCGCTTTGTATAGCTTGTACCCAACATCTGCAACAAAGATTTAATTTTGTACCATTACCAGTAAAGAACACATTGTTTGTTAGAGGTAACAGTAATTGTAATATGCTAAATCAAATTTGGTTAGGTGGCTTTTTGTTGAGTAAATTGGATAATCATTTCACATCAATTCACGACATCCAACACAGATTTGGCTGTTCTTTTTTTCCCATAAGAATTGTACAGTATTGGAAATAATTGAAACAGTAATCTTGGTGTCATTATTCCTTTAACATGCATCTCTGTGACATGGTTGGGCTGCAATCTGTTGTGCAAAAAGATTTTTTATGTGATCAGAGGTGCTATGTGATAGATGTGCTGTGCTGTGTGGCTGTAGCACCAGCTGCCTTGTAACTGCCATAGTGTCAAAAATGAAATAGTGGCCTTTATATGCCACATTAATGATTTCTTTTACAGTGAAATAATGAAGACAATTGTTAAAATTATATGTACTGGTTCCTTCAGCATTAAAGAAGGAGTTCTATCAGTTTATGATCATGATTGCTGTCCATTGTTTGGTAGTTGAGGGACTTCAGTCCACAGTATATCTAAGTAGTGTTTTGACTTTGTTTTTAATGCCATAGCACATCCACCTAATGCAGGGGTGGGGAACCTTTTTCCTATCAAGGGCCATTTCCATTTTCATCTTCTGCAGACCATGCTAAATTATTGAACATATATATCACACTAACCTCTAATGTGATGGCTGGAGCTGCTTCTCTTTGGAGCGGCATCTGATGTCAGGTGGTAGTGATGATGATGATGCTACTCGCAGCTGGTTTTCCAGGTTTGGGTCAGTCTTATTATGAGGCCTTCCAAGGAGTCAGTTTCGAAAAGAACAGCTGGTAGGTCACTGCTTTGCAGCTCAGAGCTGAGAAGGTGGCTGGAGCTTAAGGTTCAGCTAAGAGACACTTGCTATCACTGAGTTTCAGTTTGCAGCAACAAGGCACTCCTCCTGAATGAGAATTCAGCTTCTCAGCTATGAGCTCACTCACCACAAAACAAAAAACATTGTCTCTGTCAGAAAATGGTCTTGTCTCCATTGAAGAACATTAATTTTATTGAAGCACACTTGTCCTCGCAGCTCATCCAGTTTAGCATGTTTTCAAGCTGTCATGAATATACAAGCTGTAATTAGCCTTTGTCATGACTACTGTCCACACAACTAACACTAGTTTGTCTTTTACTTCAACAAAAAATAATCATTTGTCCATTTCTCTTGGAAAGACACTCCACATCTCCGAATGTTTTCTTGACAGTTGCCATGATACACTGATGTGACATCAACTGCTGTGCGCGTGTTGCATCCAGTGACTGCTTGGAAGCATTTGTTAGTTGACTATTTTGGACTATTTTCTTTTATAGACAAGAAAAATAACTGCTGTTTAGAGATTTTTTTTTTGTATTTCTGTGTTGTTTTTTGTGTTTATGAATTGCCTCACAGACTGGATCAAACTGTCTTGCAGGCCATCACCTCTATGACCCTGAGTAGGATCAAGCGGTTATAGAAAACTAATGAGCATCAATATACATGTGCATTTTTCTTGTAAATGCAGCCTGTGTGCTGCAAAGACAAATTGTATGCGAATCTCCTGCTTTATCTCTTATTTGCAGTGAAGCCAGCATTCTGCTGAGGCTGTCTTATTGACTGCCAAATTTACTTTACAGTTAGTGAGAGAAATGCCACTGATATCATTAAATAATGCACTCCACTCACTGAGAACAGATTAGAATGGTGGTCATATGTTCATCCATGCTGCAGTTAGTTGGTGATAACTGTCAGGATGGAGGAGGGAAACATTACATTTTATTGCCCACTAATACAGAAATGTCTTCTGGTAATGGCTTTTAGAACTGCCCAGAAAACAGGAGCAAATTAAACTTTTTAAATTGTTCATGCAGTCTGGTGTGAAGTACCAAAATCATAAATACTTTGTAAGTTGGAAGAGATGTTTGCTTGCTTCAAGCAGCTGCTTGTTGGATAGTCACTGCTTTAAGGTTTTTTCTTTATCATGTTGATGAATCATGTCAGACTTCACAGGGATGATGGTGTGCTCTGTGTCTGTTTGATGAGTGAACAGGCAGCTGTATTTCAACACATTAGCAACTTAGAAGACGATTAATGTGTCAGGGCTGTATGTCTCTTAGTTATTCTTAAGTGGATAACTGCGTTTAACCAAGGCTTACCAGGAAAACCAGTCCATCCTCACATATTTCCTTGTATATTTACACAATCGACCTATTCTGTCATTAAGGTGTGAGGACATGCTGGATAAAACAAAGCTTCTCATTGGGAAGCTCGGGCCAAGCTCAGCTCAGAGAGTCAGATCAAAATGTGCGTCCTACAAGTTCAGCATTTAAAGGCAATAAAGAGCAAAAGAGTGACTTTGCATTGTGTGATAATAATCAGAGGCAGACTGTAAGAAACATTAGTAGAACCATTAAGCTCGCTCTGGTTTTAAAATAGGGCTTCCAGCAAACACCAGGAAGTTATTGACCATAGCTATCAATAATGAATGACTTTTCCAAATGCATATTAATTGTGGTGAAATAGTGTTATTCAGGGCAGACTTTCCAGCAGTGAAGTGTTCAGTCTAGCCTATTTTAAACTCATCACAGCAGCTCAGAGAAATCTGGAATGAGATGATGGTGGTAAATAAATACTCTGAAAAGTAGCTCACAGTAAGTCATTGTTTTACATTTTAATCGAAAAATTTATCAGTTACTCTAAACTTCTAAACTCATCAAGAACTTCCTGAAGTTTGCTGTCACTTGCTTTTAATGAAATAAAATGATGATGTCACACAATAAGCGAGCATGTACTCTCTGATGTGCACATCTGGCTCAACAGTGGATCCAGAAGCACATGTGTAACGGTAACATGCCAGTCATTTCTGTTCATTACCAATAAAAAATGTACCAGCATAGACCATTGACCAGAAACTGAGGAATCATAAGATACTTATTATCTATCAGATAGGAGTCAGCTATAACACTGGTAAAAATAGAAGTTATGTTAAAGTTGTTTAGTAATGAAAAAGTCACTACATGCAGTTTTAATGCTCCTAATTTACCTTTTGTGGAATCTGACAGCTGCTTTTTTTGTTTAAGTGGACTAGTGCCTGCAACACTATGCAAATTCACTGCGTGTGTGTGTGTTGGGGGGTGTCAGTGAGGTCTAAGAAGAGAAAGATAATGCTAAAGACAAACAACAGTGAGACTGAGCAGTCAGTGTGTGTATGCCTGTCAGACACAATCTCAACATCCAAACTATTTTTCTGTATGGATGCATCTGAGTTCAGGGGCTAAGATGTCTGTCTTATCTCTCCTTCCCAACTTCAGTTTTCTTTACTTATTCAAGTGCCTCTTGGCTGAGCCGGCATCTTTGTCACCTCCATGGAATCCAGCCGACTCCTGCCTCCTCGCTCGCCGCCTCCTCACCTCCATGCCTGCATCTCTTGCTGGGTTTAAGAGTTTAAAAAACACTTCAGTGACTCTCACTTACTCTCCCCTAGAGCAGGCAAGGAGACTGTCTGTAGATCTTTCATGCGAACACAAATCGGGCAAACTGCAGTGAGGCAAAATAAGAGAATTATCTCTTGCTGGTATTTGTGTGAGGTGGATTTTGAGGAGGTGAGCAAGAGATTGCAATATGTTTGATCTGTGGTTGGCTGTGTGTGAGGTGCTTGGCTTGTGCATGTGTATTTTCAACGTCCATTCATCCAGGGAATGTCAACTCACACCTCTTGCTCTTTCAGAGACTCTTGCTTTTTTCTTGACATTCATGCAGTTATACACACTAGATGGGTCCAATTTTGGGGTTCACCTCCTTTGAAGCCCTCTTTTAAAAAGCATATACATCTCACCAGTTTACATGAATGCCTCACTCCAAAGGCTTCTCCATATAAAACTGCTTGGATTCATTTTGGCCAAAAATGACTCACCATTTTATATTGTGTGAGTCAATCACAATGACAAAAAGCAAATTCACGAATATATCGCCCATATATAGCCTATATATATAAGGCTGGCAATGATAGAACCAGTTGCAACCTTTTATCAAACATTCAGTTTGCATTCTGAGGACACATGACAGTTGTTTTTGTTTGTCCGCCCATGTTGGCTCTTCACATCGTCTTTTGGGGATTACAACAACAGATTGCAACTTTCAGGCGAGAAGCGTTTCCTCTGGAGAATTCTGTTCATGTCTGCCTGTTCGCCATTGGCTGTAGGACAGCTTTCAACAAAAAACATGACTTGAAGCAAAGCATTTGATCAGGCTGCTTGAGGTTGGCTTGATGTCTCAGTTAAAAAAGGCAGCACCTTCGCAGGGTGCACCTTTGATAGAGGTGTCCCTTGAAACGGGACAAAGCCATTCACAGCTATGATCTTCCAAGTTCAGTCACAATCTTAAACTGGGAGCGACAGGGCAGGAAATGTGGTATTTAACTTCTTAACCTGCCACCTTTTCTAAGCTGGAACAAGGGTTCAAACCAGTCAGTTTTTATATCGTTATTAAAAGTGCTTTGTTGCAAGTTCTTTTGTTTCAAATTGTAAAAGATCAAACTACCTTCCAGTCAAAATCCCAATGTTTTGAAGTTAATTCATGTTAGGTCTCAAATCAGTCAGGACAAGTCCAACATGTTTCAAGTCTTGTCAAAGCAAGTCCGAAATCATTGAGGAAACTCCAAGTCATATGTGTATTTGTCCCACTGTAACTTTTTGCCTACCTGTGTGTGCATGCATCACTGTGTGTGAATCCCCGGTGGTGATGCGGGCCGTTGAGCTCTGTTCAATAGTGGCTGACTCCAGTTCATTTCTCCAGCTGTCTATTTGCAGGGCAGTCAATGAGGTGCACTCCCAAACCGTCTCAGTGTCCCAAACACCTAACCCTGCCATCCATCTACCTGACATACACTCCTGTCTCTTCTTTTAAACCTTTATTTATCCAGGTTTGCTGAGCCTGCATCCTGCTTTTCAGTTACACCCTGTTACACACCCACACAGGTCAGGTATGTATTCCCCATCTGAAAACAAACTCAGATTTTGCCTGCCAGACCCTGAGCTGGGTCAGTGTGGTAGTGAAGGTGAGTTGAAAATGTCATATTACAACATGTCTAGACTACTTCATTAGCCTTCCACTGAGACTTCTGAGCCTTATGACAGCATAAAATGCAATGGTGATGGTGATGATGCCATTTCTGCTTTTGTGGCCAATCATGAGTTAAATTCATAATTTGCTTGAACAGTTATGTGTTGGGGTGAATGAGACACAAAGGGAGTTTGTGTGTCTCCCTCTGTCTTTGTGAGTTTCCTCCCACAGTCCTAAGACAAGCAAGTTAGATGAACTGCAAGCTCTTAATGTGAATGTGAATGGTTGTCTTTCTATATGTGCTAGTCCTGTGATAGACCTGAAACCTGTCCAGGGTTTATATTGAGTCATGTCTAATCCATGCTGAAGCTGAAGCTCCAGGCCACTGCTACCCTCCAAAGGATGAGTGGATATAGAAAATGGGATGATGGGTGGGTGGAGAATGTAAGCACGTCAGGGGCCAGGGTGGTAGATTTGACATAGTCACTGGGGTGTCTGAATCACACCCTGTCCTTAGTCGTAAATATCTCACTTCTAAAATCAATCCTATGATGGGCTGCAACTAGATCAGAACCAGATGATTGGTAACGTTAAGCTAACCCAGGAGCAGTGCATCAAATGGTCAGAGGTATGTTAAAGAATGCACTAGGTAGCAAATGGGGAGTGATTTTGGATGCATTTTGGATGTTTATGTCAACTTCTCGGGCGGCACGGTGGCACAGCAGGTAGTACGCTTGCCTCACAGCAAGAAGGTCACCGGTTCAGGCGGGGCCTTGTGCGAAGTTTGTATGTTCTTCCTGTGCATGCGTGGGTTCTCTCTGGGCACTCCGGCTGCCATACCCACAGACCAAAAACATGCTCATTAGGTTAATTGGTGACTCTAAATTGTCCCTAGGTGTGAATGTGAGTGTGAATGTGTGTATGTATGTTGCCCTGCAGTCGGCTGGCGACCAGCTCAGGGTGTACCCCGCCTCTCGCCCGTTGACAGCTGGGATAGGCTCCAGCCCCCTCCCCCATCCCCGAAAGGGATAATCGGGGGTACAGAAGATGAATGAATGAATGGAGGAGGAGGCAAAGTCCAAGCGACAGCCGCAAAAAAATGTGATCCAAAACAACAGACCCACAATAAATGAAATTTAAAACTAGGTTTGGGAACAACAGTCTTTGCATCCCTCCACCCCACCCCCCTTTATCTTGTCTCTCTCACTGAATACAGGAACCACTGTGGCTTTAACCGAAATTCCAAAAACATCCAGAGAAACACCCACCCCACCCAGAGTCTTGACTCCCCCGGTTCCCTCCATATTGGCAGCTGACACCGATCCATTATTGAACTTTATCCTTCCATGACCCAAATTTCTCACTTCATCACTTCATCCCTCACCCTTCTTCCCTTACTTCTTCATCCCTCCACCCTCATCCCTCCATCCCACTTTTCTCCTTCCACACCCAAATACATCCCCTTCATCATCTCTGCTCTCTTCAATCCATAATACATATTAAACCATCATAAATCTGTATCATGGTCTTAGTTAATGAAATACTATCTTTGTGACGCTTCTCTGGTTTAGTTTTTGTTGGGCAGGTGCCGGAGACATGTTGATTGAACTCCGTAATTGTCGAGGTTTTTGATAGATACATGGTTGCATTGAATTGCATTTTATTATACAGATGTTACTATTTGTGTCTTCCTGTGTACAATAATTCCATTGGCGTTAGAGAGCAAGGTGTGTATGTATCAAATACAACTCACTTGTTCCCAGAATCTCAGATAGATTTTCCCACATGTCCATGCCTGTATAGGGTGCAGACACTGAGGTAATCCTCCCTGATGGAAAAACAGTCACAGTCACAAAGCCCACTGTCTGCCCGCAGAGCGTGTGATGAGATATTGAAGAGATTGCCAGAGAATTTTCCCCCACTCTGACAAAGAAAGGACACCAAGGAGTACATACAGAGAAATAAAGGAGACAGGTGGCTCTTGCTACTGTCTGGGACCACAGAAAAATAACTTATTTTGCACTAGAGTCGTCCCATATGTGAGGGTGGAAGTCAGGCAGTGATGGTTCATTTACCACATGTAATATCTCAGGTGGTATCTCCAACAGCACTGCTCAGTAAAGGTCATTTGGAGGGATGGTGCATTTTAGTACTGTTTTGTAAATGAAGTGAACCATGAAGTTTCGTATAAACATTCACAGTCACTACAGTATGACTCATACTGACTGTGATCCTCCTTTCTCACTTATTCAGTGAAATAACTTAACATCAGAGATTTACATCAACCTTAACCTTTACACATCCCCATTCTGGTCTAAACATCACAGTCACAAATATCACATACAATGGCAAGCTTAAAAAAAGAAGAACAGAGGACAAAGATTAATGAGATCACTGTCATTTCATAATCCTTCTGTCACATTTCCCAGAGCTCGGGCGCTTAGATATACTTCAGAGAGAGCATATTTACAAGGATAAAAGTAACACATGGGGAAGTCTAATATGGATAAATACATAAAAACTGAGAGGACAAAACGGAGCGGTAGAGGGAGAGTTGTTATGTGTTAAAAGGGTTTAGATTTGTGTCAACTGGAGGGACGTTTTTTCCTACTCAGACATGATACTACTGACACCGCTGGTCAGACTCTGTTGGAGCTTGAAGGGATGATGCATTGTGTTACGGTCTCTTACTTTTAAAAACACTCTACATTACAAATTTCACATATTTCGACCTCATTAACAGCCCTGAGAGGCCGTCATAACTTCAACCAGCAGTCTGATTTGAATAAAGCTTGGAGGGATGATGGATCTTGTTGCTCTTTGGCCCAAGGGGTTGCTGCATAATTTGTGTGGGACGACATGTTTACATATTGAGATGCTGTCACATTTCAGCTCACCCAGCCATCCATCCAGCACATACGGCCTCTGGCAAAACTATCTATCTATCTATCTATCTATCTATCTATCTATCTATCTATCTATCTATCTATCTATCTATCTATCTATCTATCTATCTATCTATCTATCTATCTATCGCTGCAAATGAATTTCATATTTTGTGGAAGGAGAGATGAAATGAAAATCATCATATATATCAACATAGTCATGATGCTGCCACTGCGCTACTCATTAACTGAATAATTTGCATATATTACACCTCATGTTCATGCTGTTAAATGTAATTAAGTCAATTGAATGTGAAAAAGCCATAGAAGAAGTAGAGTCTTTGGAAGAAATTAAGGGTGTGAATGTATTTTTCTGAATATATGTGTAGACACAGAGAGAGCATGAGGAAATGAGAGTAAGATTTCATAAATCCCACTCCCATGGTACTTCATTCAGTCATTCTGCTCAGGTCAAAGGTCAACTTAACATCTCTCCACTGCTGAACTTTGGCATGATGTGGCCAATCAAACCCCCTCTCCACCACGGTTCACTGATGCAGGCATCTATTGTGCTCACAGGACCAAAGGGCAAACGTGTGGGAGCTTGAATGCTTTTAAATGCATCAGACAATGTAGAGAGCCGTCTATGTCAGCACTGTCAGCTGTGTTGATAAAAATAACTTATGATCGAACTAAGGATAGTTATGGATATGGACCAAAAGTGTTTTGCTTCATTTAGCTCTGTATATACTGACTGCATCTTTAGACAGAGACAAATGGAAATAATGAGAAAACGACAGAGTTTTTATGGAATTGCAAACATAGACATGCACATATGGACATTTAAAGCCAGACAAAAAACATCTGTTTGTATTGTATTAAAATGCTGTTTATCTTACTGTGGGTCTGAACCATACCCAAATGTATATTCCCCCAAAATTCTGTTGCTCTGGCAGTGCATCTTCGCCTCAATTTCACGGCAGAGAGGAAGATAATGAAATCATTTATATTTGTTTGGATTGTTTTTCTATTGCTGTTTCTTTCAAATTGTGAAACAACCGTTTAAAATCATTTCACAGGATTACAAAGAATGAAAGTAACCTGCGTAGTTGCCTCGTAATGAACAGAGATCAGGCATGTTTGTGATCTTATTACCGCAAATCGCAAGCGTGCATTGATTCAGCTCGAGGGGGGAAACATTGTTGGACAAGACAAAGTATACACTCATTGTACCTTGCACTGGTTTGGATAAAATAATTCATCACAGAGCATACATTCATCTCTGTCTCCTGCGAAACATACATTTACTATAATGCTAATTTGCTTTACCAGATAAGATTTGGAGGGAACATAATTGCTACTTAAAAAACATTCACTGTTGATGAAGTGTGACATTTCTCTAACGCACAGAAGTCATAAGGAGGCGATCGGATGGATGGTTGGGTGTTCCTCACCATTTTGTTCACTTCACTGACAGGCACAGAGTCGCACAATAGTGCATTTGCATTTAAAAAATGATATGCTTTGCATTGTGGTATCATGAGCAGAGAGTATAGTGAACATGCCATGGACACTGTTTTTTTTAGAGCATTAATATAAAGCATGAATTTCACACTTTCAGGCACTCAAATAAGATGACGGAGGATAAAAACAGACTTTCAATAAAGGTTGAAGATAAAGTGTTCCATTGAAGTATTTTCTGGAAACAATTGTTCAAGTGAGAAAATAATTCTGGATTATTACAGTATTACATATCAGAGAAAGATGAGATACCATAAAGAAGAGTTTGACCAAAGGTAATTTAAAAATTAAGTAACACAGTGAGAAAATTGGGATTCATTCATATTTATATGTTGCATTTTCTCTCACACTGGGAAAAGAAAAAAGTCTCATCAATGACAGATTAGTACAATGTGGTGATTAACCTAATCAACACTGACATATAAGAGTCAAAGTGAAAAGATTAAAATACTTAACAGTAAGTAAATGAACAGTTAGCTACTTAAAATATTATACTAGCAACATGTTAGCAGTCAGAATGAACAAATCATAAGACAGCTGTAATAAACGAGTGCTTCAACAAACTGAATTTAACAATGTCAGTTAAAGTGCAATAAATTTGCTAATGCTAATTAGTATTATTTATTTTTTGGAAGCAGGTTTATTTTTATATTTATATACCAGCCACAAAAATAGTCAAAAAACTGTACCCTGAGATTTGAAACATTGACTCTTGTTCCTGTTTCCTTTTGTTTCTGTTTGTCAACACTTTTTCATAAATGTCCTGCCATTCCACGCTGTACGCTGGCTGAAGAATCCAATACCTCCAAGGCGAAAGGCATCACTTTTATTATTTCTGTGGTTCGCTGACCAAATGTAGAAGACACAACATTGCCTCAAGATATTTCCTGCAGCTAGTTTGAAGAAGCAAAAGTTTGAAAAGCTCCAGCCAAATAAAACTGAATGTACAGTACATGTTGAAATTGCTCTTTCAATCATAATAGTGAGAGAAAGATTCAATGCAACTGCTGCAAGCCACATCTCTATGTTTTTGAAAGGCATTCTGGGATAGAAATCACTACATTACATTGTCACCACACTATAGTTGCATTGTAATTGTATTTGTAGTATTTAATATCTAAAAAGAACACAGAGACATGTCTTAAAAATCTGTGCTTGTCATCACATCAGCCTAAAAGTCTTTTATTTATTTATTTTTTTTACATCAGACTGTTGTTACATTTTAACCCATAAGCAGGGAGGTAATCAGAACTTTCTCAGCGCTGTCCATTTTCAAGCATGCTTCATGAGCCAGCTCACAGTCATTGTATGAGCCCGAGCCCGAGCCCTCTCCTCCTCCTCTGTGCCTTCATTTATCAGCAGCAGCCAGGAAGTGCTGGGAAATTGCCCCCATCACTAGACAAATGTAGAGGCCGTGAAACTCCTCTGCAGCCTTATTGCTCACCTAAAACAAACAAATTTAAGGCAGTTACACTACAATTAGTCCATAAACCATGACAGATGGGTCCAAATAAAGCCATATTTAAACTGTAACAGGCTGACACATTGAACAGAGTTGGCCTGAGCGCTGCAGGTGCTGCAGCATTCGTATGTGTTAAAATTAAAGTCGTATGTGTAGTTAACTGTGTATTTCATGTCTTGCACTGGCCTTTTGTGACGTTTAGGTGATGTTTGAAGGCCTTTTGGTTACAACCAGCAGATAAGTTAATGGAAGACATCCGCCTTTCATTAACCTTCTTCTGGTTCCCCATTACTCACTGTCTAGTAAGCCTCCAGATTTTCATGGTCTTTAACTTGTGCTGATGTTGGTCTTTATGGCTGAAACATTTACTTTTATATGTCTTTATTTAATCTTTTTGTTCACCTTCATGGAAAAAATAACATGTTTTACAAGTGAAGAGCATCTTTGTTATGTTGTAATTAAACATAATGGCATTGAGGAGATTCTGTTATCTTTGCTAGCTGTTGTTTGTGTTCAGTGCCACTTACCACCGAGATAAAACCTTGTTGCATTTCCTGAAGACTAATTCTTGAGTCTGATTGTAACAAAGAAGAGAATCCAAGAGTGTGCAATCATTATTTGATTAATTTATTTAACAAACTCATTTGATGGGCAGAGTTTTGGTAACCTTTTATTATGCAAGGCTGGAGTTATATAACAAAATAAACTGAGCAAATGTACATCTGGACTGATGACTAAACCAGTTCAGAACTCAAAAAGAAATAATTAATATGAACACTAGACTTGGGAAAGTACAGCAAAGTGCACAGGGCAGGTGTCCATAACCCCATAACAGTGAGGAGAAATCTTTGCATAATTAATGGACCAGTTCGCCCAAATTACTGTCAGCAGTGCTGTATCAGGAACAGACGGAGGTAGCAAACAGGTAAAACTAAACCTCGTAACATCTGCCAATTATCCTGTCTGAAAAGAGACTTTACTGTTGTGTTGGGGCTGCAGCAATGGCTCGATTTACCCACGGGGGTGGGGTGGGGGGGCTGGACAATAATTAGCTGTTGAGTCCCTACTGACTCGGCCTATACCTATCCANGTGTGTGTGTGTGTGTGTGTGTGTGTGTGTGTGTGTGTGTGTGTGTGGACACTGGCACAAAGGGAAACACACACGCGCCCCAAAATACTCAAATCAATACCTCTCAAGCTGACCGGCAATGACGTCAGCTGCGCAGTTGGATCTCCCCCCTTTCTCTCTGTGCCGGTCTTTGCTTGTGTATATGTGTGAGTATGTGTGTGCGCGCGTGTGTGTGTGTGTGTAAGAGAGAGAGAGACGGAGAGAGACCCTGCCTCCCTGCCCCTTCGCACGGGCGCGCACTTTTGAGGCGCGTTGCTACGTGCCCAGATTGGAAAGCAGCTGCGCGCCGCTGCATGGGGAGGCAATAAGTTGCACAAGTGATGGAGGGAGATAGACACCGATGAGTGGCTTCCCAGTTTTCCCCGGAACTCCACACACTGTCTGAGACTAAACATTATGTAATTACCACCTCTGGAGACATGAGTGGGCTGCAGCGCACCCTCCCACAATTCTTGATACGTACAGATTGTGGCCAATAATACACTGCATTTCATGAATAAGTGCCATTGTGGTTGGTTTGAGTCAGAAACAGAACTATAATATTGCTGCATACAATTTCGGAAGATTATTTTAACTGTGAAAATAAAATTAAGCTTGTGTGTGTATATATATAACGGGAATTGACTATTATCCTGATGTGGATAGAGTTAAAAATAGCACAATAAACACAAGGTTGCCAGAAACTCTCTACTGAAGATCACGGATGCGTGAAGTCCCGTTGGGAATTTTACTGTGATATTTAAATCAGGCTTGCTTTGGCATTTCAAAGACCCGACAGTTGTGAAATACTGATCGCTGATGAAAAAAAAAAAACATCTTTTTCGTGCATCCTGCAGGTTTGTTGCACTTATGTGAAACTGGGAGCGGCTGTTGCCCCGATTCACCATCACCCCTCTCTTGAAGTCAGCCACCACCTCTCCCTCTCTCTTTATCTCTCTCTCTTCCATCAGCCTCTGCCCCCCCCCCCCCCTCCCTCCCTCTCTCTCTCTCTCTCTCTCTCTCTCTCTCTCTCTCTCTCTCTGCTGGAACGCACGGACCTCCGCCGCTGTCCAGGGATAATACTCTCGCTTTCTCCGTCTGTGCCGCTGCAGAACGGACCGTAAAGCTGCATGCTGCCTCGTCCTCCCTGCCAGACCGAAACCGAGACCCCGATCAAGGTAAGATAAGTCAAATCTCGCTGTGCTAGGTCTAAGCTGAACTCAGTTGTCAGTGTTCGGGGGGCTTCTGTACTTGTGGGTTCACTGGGACATGTGGCGTGCGCACTGGAGACACACGCCTGCTGCCACGTTGAGAGGTTCTGGCCCGTGTATCGCGAGGAGATGTGTTTCAGGCTCAAATGTGTGTTTTTTTTTGTGGCCGATATACCAACAAGTCAGCTGCTCTTAGGTCTGTCCCGGATCGTTGATGGGGAAGGTTCATTCTTTAGACACTTGACACATGAGATAGAGAAGCAGATGCTGAGCAGAGGAGCGAAGAAGAAAGACGAGTAAAAGAAATGACCGAGATAAGAGAGAAGCGAGGAAGGGTGGAGACATTTGTGCAAATTGTTGCTGGTCCGACTTATTGACTAGTTGTGCCATCCATCCTTAATGGCCAAAGGGCAGTTTTGTCATTATCACGTCACAGCTTGTCTGTTTATTTTATTTTTTTATTTTTATTTTTTTTTTAGTAAGGTGGGCAGGAGAGCTGTTTGGATGGTCAGGCGGACCTCCCGGTCTTTTGCGGCTGCCTGCGGATCAGGAGATCCCGGGCTGATGCGCTCGGAGCGGGAGGTGGTGCTGGAGTTGCTCTGTGCCAAACGCGGAGGAGGCAGCTGCTGCTTGTGCGTGCACACCGGCGATCTCTGCATGGTTGTGTGTGTGTGTGTGTGTGTGTGTGTGCGCGCGTGCGTGTGTGCGTAGTGTAGCCGCTGCCATCATCACAGAGTCCGTGTGTGTGGTGAGAGAGACGGGCAGAGAAGGAGGAGATAGCGCTCAGCGGTGATCGCTGTAAAAAGATGCGTGCGGATGTTGCGCGCGCACATGAGTGCCTGTGCTTGAATTTTCTATTTCCATATTAAAGTGGTTGTTTCGATACATTTTGCATTAGTAAGGATGGAGGAACCGTAGGAAGGTGGTGCCTTTTAACAATGCAATACAAACCTCACTCAGCTACAGCAGCAGCAGCAGCAGCAGCAGCGTGCGCGTTTGGAGACGGCGAAAGAATAGAAAAGAAAGAGAGATGAGACGGTCATGGAGAGGGAGATGGAGGGCAGATGAGAGAGCGAAGGGGGAGAGGGAGGTGAGAGGGGAAGTGAGAGAGATGAGAGAGCGGGAGAGAGATGGCGTCCAACACCAGCGCTTTCTGCCAGTCGTTTGATTTATCGCCTCTCCAATGCGCACTGACGCACAAAGCTGCGGGCACCCCGCTCTGACTCGCTGTCATCTCACCGACTGATCAGGATTATCTCGGAATGACGGTAGTCGACCCATCTGGCCACCGGGAACACACCCTCACCCAGACAGGAGACCCCGTTACAACCCTCCCACCCCCGCCACACACGCACGCACACACACACACACACACACACACACACACACCTCCCCTGTTATTACCGGTCGGCCCCACAGACCAAACACACGTTTAGACACGACGGATGATTGCCGCCGTGAAAGCAGTCATGACTGATGCAGTGTGACAAGCGAGCCAATGGACATCCAGCGGTGATATGTTTTGATTCCGATGAGATTTCCTCTGTACCTCACAGTCGCTCCGCAACTTGGATAAATTCGTTTGTGCGTCTCACTGTGATGGGGCGTGCGTGACTCATTTGGCCGTGCAGTGCCGTGCAGGGGTAGTGGAGGCCAGAGCAGCGCTGCAGGCTGTTGGACGGAGTGCCAAGTTTTATTGGGGTTATAGGAAATATTAGGACAGGCCGGAGTGAATAAATAACCTCTTCATCATCATCTTTTTCAGCCGCAGTGACCCCTTCTGTTTTATCATCGTTATCCGTATTATAACTTTTGTTTCGTTCACCCTCCTCATCCTTATTGCTTTAATCATTTACATGTACATCACCATCTTTATCATAATTCATCCTTCATGATCACCATCGTGGCCACTATCAGTGTCAAACATATCAAGTTACATTTATCACCATTACAGTTATCTTGATCAGCACCTCTTACAGCATTACAATTGCTTTCATTATTTGCAATCTCCTTGTCTTCTCCTCCTCCTACTCTTCATCATCATCAATATCATCATCTCCTTCATCAGCATCCCTCTCACTTTCATCCCCATTGCCCTTGACATCATCACCACCATCTTCATCATTTCTGCTGTCAGCATTTTAATTTATCAGCACCCGTGTCACCACTTTATTTATGACCATCACATCATAATCCTACCACCCCCACCTTCACATCATCATCATCATCATCTACATTCATAACATTTGATCTTTATAACATCAAAAAAACAGCTTAAAATGCCCATTCGAGTTTTGTAGGGCCTGAGGTGATTAAGGTGTTCATTAAATGTCTATTTAACACCCCAAAATATTCACATTATCATTATGAAGATGGAAAAACTGTAAAGTGTTTACATGTGAAGAGATTAAACAAGACAGTGCTTCAATTTCTTATGTTAAAAATGGATAAAATGATGAATAGATCATCAGACTGGTTGTCAATTAAGGCATCAATAGTTGATCAGTCACCATTATTTACTTCATCATGGCCATCATCATCATCATGTACTCTCACTATCATCTCTCCTTTTATTATACCTATGTTCTCTGCACTATTACCTTAATTGTCATTAGCCAACATGACTGCATGAGTGGAGATGAAAACTGACTTTGTGTTCCTTGTGAGCACACTTCTATACTTGCCTTCATCATTGTCATATTTTTGGGCCAAACTACATCATAAAAAGATTCTAAATATATTCAAATGTGAATATTTCATGTTTTTTCAAAGTGCGCCTCCTCTCCTCCGCTCTCCTCTCGTAGCCGGCCTTGAAATACGACAAACTATCAGCAGGCAGAGGTCTATTAATGCCCGCAGGCCAGAGAGCTTATTCATAAATCTTCTCTGCGGGCAACAGGTGAGCAGGCAGTCAGACACATGTGTAGACACTCACAGAAAGACACACACACATTACAGGTCATTTTCTTTGTGGAATAGTGACTGAAATAAGCCCCCCAAATGGATATAAATCAATATGAACTCTTTGTATGCACAGTATAGAAAGTCATCATATGAGTGTGTATGTCGCTCCAGATAATGTGTGTCTTGCTGATGGGAGTATGAGCAGTGGATTGGATTTAGGGTCCTTAAGGGCCAAACCCAATCCAATGAAAAAGTGAGAAGGGCAGAACTGAGAAACAAAAATTAAAAAGAAGAGATAAGAAGGGAGACAGAGAAGAAGAGGGAAGATTGGAAGTGAACGTAAAGAGGGGCAGAGAGAGAAGGGAGGGGAAAATGGGAGAGAATATTGCAGAACATTGAACACTCTATCTACAGGTCTCACAAAGCCAAATTCAATGCCAAATTAAAAACCTTTTAATGCTCTAAAACTGAAACAAGGCCGGCAAGAACAGCGTGCTAATAATTATCGCTAATGACAGTTGTGAGACTGAAATTCGATGATTAAAGAAAAGGACACAGGGAAATTAAATTTTTTGACGGACACAAAGTCCAATTATGTGTAGTTAAAGGAATAAAGAGCAAAGGGATAAAACAAGCATGTCGTTTGTGAACAGGTCCGGTGGTTGCGTCCAATCAGCCTTAAGACAGTGCAGATGATGGAACATTCATGAACAATGTTGTGTTGTAAAGGTCTGCAGGACCAGTCGGCATTATTGAATGAAAAGATTCATTCTGATGAGCAACTTTTCAAGGAATGTTGTCTTTATTTTGGATGCTGTTCCCATTGGCTCAGCAACAGCACGCTACAGCCACAGTATCAGGGTGATCACAGCTGGTACAGCAGGAATAATCATGCCGACCATTGATATGAAACTGCGATTATTTCTGGCTTAAACTGTTAAATGCACCATTCGAAGAAGCCTGGCTGTGTCCTGTGTTTGTAGCTCTTGCACGAGAGCCACAGTTTATGATTTTGTTCCTTCCCTACATCTCTGTCCTTACAGATAACAGCCCCATTTATTTCTGATCCACTTTTCTTTGTGCCGAAATCAGAGGTGTAATGAAATTGGTGGCTGTGTTTAGCTGCTGAACACTTTCTGCTCCTGCTCTCTGTCAGCAAATCGCTGCAAGACTTTTACTGTGAATAAGCATCAGAATGTGTTCACTTAGGCGTGGGTTACGTGACTGACAGCTTGTGCCTTGGTCAATTAAAACTGATCCACGTTTCTAGATTTTGGCAGTTTTCTGCTCTGTTGTCCGCAGATCACAGTTGCTCAAACCCAACCATACGTAAATTTGACCAGTCTGAACAATGGAAAAACTGCTGTATGACCAGTGGCTTGTGAGCTGTGAGCATTAAAATCAAGGCTACACAAGAGCATTCACTGGCTACTCTAGATAGGAAGCAGCAAGCGAAGGACACCCATCTCCTCTCGGGTAACGTTCACGCTGCTGACCTGCATCACATCCATAGTCCCGATGGACAGTAAATGTTGTGTGAACACAAGCAACTTGTAAAGGACAGTGGGTGGGTGACTTCACTTGCGTGGTTTGCAAACATTTTGAACAACCTCGGCTCTCACAAGAGCATCTGAGTACAATTTGTAAGCCACCATCTTAGAGAAGCAACAGAAATCTCAATGGCCACATAAGCACAAGCTCGGATGAGTAGCCTTGAGCAGGCTACTATTACTAATCAGGAGAAAAGTCAAAGGACAAATCAATATTGATTCCTCTCAACACCTCCAACAAGCTGCAACCTCGGACCAGGACAAGAATAGAACTGGACTCAGGCAATGAAATTTTTCTCTAAATGCAACAAAAGAGTGCAATTGCAGTGAGAAAGGTGTAATCTTGCAATGCTTGGGATTAAGGCCTTGAGTCCCAGGTGCACATCTAGTTCAATATCCATTTTGTGCTGTGAGAGCAGAGCTTTTCTTACATTGGTACAATGTAAAAATCAGCTGTTTGTGGGCCCTGAAATAAAAGAAATCACATGGGAGATGATCATGGGATGAAGGCCTGAGCTTGACCCATCGACTCACCCAAAACCTCCTCCATAGGTGCACTTTCCTCGCTCTTAATATTACGTCAGTTGACGGGCCAGGAGTAAGAACAGGCTACCTATAGAGGCCCATGGGACCACACTGTGTGTTGAAAAATTACACTAAAGTGCATTAAAAAGCGACGCTGTGGGGTTCTGACCAAGCCCGCATATGTGACGAGCTGACAGTGGGAATGGGTTGAATCAAACGGTGTCCAATATTTTCACCACATTTAACAGCTGAGAACATTTTTCCTGGTCAGCAGAGGTCAAATTTCCCACTTCTGTTGAGACTTCGGTGGTAAAAGAAAGTCTGGCTCATGCTGACATGTCATAAGATCTGCAATTACAGTGACAAGAGGCACAAGACAGTCACGTCTTGAATCGAGTGTGAAATGAATGCTGAAGACACTGCACAGATTGACTCAATTATGTTTTCGATGCTTGGTAGTGCTGGCTATGCTGTTGTCTCAACACTGCAAGTGATTTTCACGACGACAACATGATGTGATTTTTGCACTCTTTGCATATGATCAAACACCTAAAACCTAGAAAAGTAAACCTTGCAGAGCTTTTATTGGGACTATTGGGAGTTTTTCTAATGTCATTTTTCAGTGCCATAAACATCACAAATTACATTTCATTCAGCTCCATTGTACCGGGGTGACACCAGGGATCTTAATCCCTGTGCAAATAAAACCAAAACTATCTGAATGGCTAGATATTAGTGGGAAATGAAATGACTTGACCCTTTAAATGGTTGGTTAAAAAATTCACCATGTTCACAAGCTACGTATACTGATGTATACATGCATTATAAATGAGGGAGCCCTTGTAAAGGATGACCAACCTGTTGAAGCTGTTTATCTGCCTTTCAGCATGCTCCCCGACACCCTGACCTTGGAGAGGAATAGAAAATGGATTCAGAGATGGAAAAGATGTTGACTGAAAATGATAATAACGACAACAAATAAAATATTTTCAAAATTTTACAGGTATTTTCTTGTCAGTGTGTATGACTGTGTGTCTATGAAAGCCAATCTGTGAATCTGTGATGTGACGGATTTGCTCCATGTGTCTTTATCATCGGTGGCAGTCAATATTTTCTGCCTCTTCCTTCCCGTTTCCATTCCTCTCCACCGCTTCCCTTAACACAAATATGAGAGGGATGGAGAAAAAGACGGAGGGCGGTGGTGGAGAATGATGCTTTCCAATGTTAACTCTGCTGTTTTTCTGCAACAATAACGGCAGCAACAGGGAGGACAAATCTTATCACCTCTCAAATGTTTATTTTCTGCCATTGTGAAATGCCAGACTGTGGCTGGTGGCGATAAGTTAGTAAAGAAAAACACCATTTGGTTGCTTTTTTAGATGAATGCAAAAGGGAGAAGAGGGGAGATAGGGAAGTGAGGAAGAGGGATGGCCTCAGGGAAGGAGCAAAAGAGCTTTTTCCTTGTGGAATTGTTATAGGGTGGTGCCGGTCTTCAGAAACCACTGCAGGCCTCTCTGGAGATACACAACATTATACAGAATCTCAACAATAACCAAGGGTTCTCTGAGAAAAGATGGTGTCACACTGGAACCAGCAAAGGGTGAAAGTCATTTGCTCACTTACAGTTATGGTGATGGTCAGAAGACATATAAGTGACAAAAATAGGAATGTCAAAGGAGCTCATCAGTTTGAATCCAAAAAGTGGGAAATCCAGAAAGCTTTGGCTGAGAAAATCAATCTAACACATTCTTTCCTCTCTGTCTTTCTCACTGTAGTGCCACTAAGCAAGGCACTTCACCATCAAATGCTGTTCCCCGTGGCTGTGCCGCATGGCTGCCATATATGAATATGTATTGCTTTATAATGATACCGTGTCGTGTCGCTGCACAAGTTGACCTTGATTGTTCAAAAACAGAAAATGATAGAAGAGGGAATTCCTCATAACTTACATTCGTGAGGTTTTGTTCTGTTTAGCGCTCAAGGCAAACTGCTGAGCTAAATGACATATAGAGATAATTGCTCTGGTATCAGGAGCTGTACGCTCCTCCACGACTCTTCGGCTCTCTTTGGCATATTTACCCCTTCACTCCAGTACCCTGGACTTGATTACAGATTTCATCCTTTACATTATACGTTTTGTAGATTTATCATGTCATGTGCGTATGACAGGCCATTTTGAGAGATAAAGGACACATAAAATACAGTTTACAAGCCTCATATACACAGCATATACTTATGATGTATAAAATGCGTGTGGAGGCTGTCAGCATCCCGAGTAATTCATTTGATTAACAGCACAAAAAGAGGCAAATGTATCTTAGCTGAAGTTGATTTGTGATGACGACGCCATCAGCTGATGAGGAAATGAAATGCAGTTAAAAGCTGAGGAGAAAAGCCAGTGACTTAAGATTATTTTGTCAAAATGTACGAGGATAAAGACCATCGTAATTCCTGAAGCCTAAACCTTAACACTTCAATAATATGTGGGTAGAAGTAATTTTAAATCATGAAACAACCTAGTTTAAAAAGCAAGTCCTATATATTTTCCAATCCTCCTTAGTTTGTGTGAACATCCATGATTAAATTGTTAAAACAGACTGATGATATATTAAAGCAAAATGAGGGAAAAGTTAGTGGACTGTGAATTTATATCAAGGGATAAATGTGTAGATTAAGAGCTTGATGCTACACAACCGTACATATACAAATGTATACTAACACACAAAGTTTCTAAATGTAACACTTCAAAACTTAAGTGCTTTTAATCTAAATTACGCAGGATTTCGTCTCTGTTGCAGTCCCACTTTGTGGTTCACAGTGATATAATGGGTGTATTTTTACAGAAGAATCTAGCACGCTGCAGTCTAGGACGATGATGGCCAAGAAATCTTTAATGTTCTTTATTCTATGTGTGTTGTACAGTATAGCCTGCAGAAAGACTGGAAGTTTCCACTGTGAGTTCCTTTCAGGGTAAAACTTGTTTTTGGCGATGGCAGCCAAATCCATCAGGAGTCGATGGTGTGTTGAATAAAGTCGTTGTTTGGTTTCCCGACTCCTCGCTCTTTCTTAGGCACACACACAAACGCAAACACACACATGTTCTGTCTGTTTTCACTGTTGCTGTTTTGTACAGTTTATTTTGTTGCCTGAAACTTCGTAATCTTCTGCCGTGTTGCCTCAGGTGCTGATGAAAAAAAAAAAAAAAAACTGAAGAAAGAAAGTGGAAGCAAATGAAAAATAGATATAAAAATGCAAATCACAGTTGAGTTATAAAATGAAAGGACCTGCGTTTAGAGCTGAAGAAAATGAATTTGGCCTAAAGAAACAGCCTCTGATTCAGCCTCAACATCCAAAACTTCTTTCATGCACCTTGTTTGTCCTCACTTTGTTCTGGATTTCAGAACACACAAAATGATTCAGCCTTTTCAGAAATCCCTCTCACTGTTGTTATCTTGCATCTGTCCTGTATTTGTTCTTTCTTGGCTGTTAAACAGTTTTGCAAAACAAAGCATCTCTGACGGGTCCTATTAGCGTCGGTGGAAAGACAGCAAAAGTGGATTTTTACTGATAATTCCGCTTGAGGACAAAGTCAAAGGAGTTCAGCAAGCAGTGCAGCGAAAATGTGAAAATGCCTAAAAGCACAGCATTTCTATTTTTCTTCGCAAAATACTTGTACTCTCTTTGCATAAAGGTCACAGTTCAAACTCTACCTTGCTTATCTGAAGTGCTGCCGTATGAAACATTCCCTGCCAAACATAGGCCACTTGTCTTTTTTCTGGAGATTCTTTCTATGACTTTCTAAAACTCAGCAAGGCAGCACAACAATACGTAAAGGACAAATGTAGCTGAGCTCATGCTTTCATACGTCCTGTACGAGTGCTTCAACAGTGCACAGAAGTACCCACTCGTGCATTTAACAGCACCCATCCTACAAATTTGACAAAGTATCTTCAACGGAAATATTCTGGCTCTCAACCAGCTAGTTAGGGAACAAGTTCTTGTAATTTCTGCTGCCTGATAAGAGAGCAAAACTAGGTTTTCCCCAAACAATTCTTTTTGAAGCTGCTGCCAAAGTACACCAGTGGTTCAACAAAGCAAGCAGCAAGAAGTGGGGCTTTTGCAATAGCTACAAAGCTCAAAGCAGAGCATTTCTTAAGAGGAATGTTTTGCCCAGTGAATCCTTAAATTCTCCTTCAGAAGTTCACATGCAACAAACCTCCAAAAGCTCCACTGGAAAGCGAATCACGGTCTACCAAACAAAAAAAGATCACATGATTTTTCCCCTTTTATCTCCATATTCTTCCGCCTTTATTCCTGTGTTCGGTGAAACTCAGTGGGGCAGCAGCTTGGATGTTTAAATATGTAAAGGACAACTTTCAGTGCGTCTGCAGTGCTACAGCTTGCTTGAAAGTGTGCTTTTCCACACCTGAGATCTTAAAAAATTCAAGTTGAAGCGGTGCATTAGTTGTGCACCACAGACTGAGACCGGTGTTTATCAAATGTCTCAGACTCGGGGGCGTTGGTGTACTGTGGAGTGGCTCTTGCTGTCACAATACAGCAAATGTAATGCTCCAACAGAATCTCACCAGAAATTACGAATCTGTTCTAGTCCCCCTGTGAGAGCTGCTGCAGCTCTGCTCCTTTGAAAAATGATCTTATATCCAGTGAAAATAAGCCTAAAATGCATATTCAATCTATCTGAAGTAAATTGAAAGCTGTTCTTGAACCATTTTGAGTACTCACATAGTTTTGGCAGTAAAAATCACTGTAAGTTAGTTTTCTGTTTTTCAAATGCTTGCAGATGCTTATATCTGGGACTCATTGGCTGGAAAACAGTGTGCCATTTCAATAAAAACTGATAAAAAATACCACAGAAAAGGAATATCTTCATATGTTTTCTCTAACAGTAAGTCATTCTCCAAAAAGGCAATTTATTATATTTATCCACAGAAATATTAATATTCTTATTAATAAAATTTAAATTTTGTCTATCTTTATTAATATTTTAGGTATGTATGCCTATACTTTAGCTATATATGTTTATATCGAGGCCATTTACTTTGTTTATCACTAATATCCCCATTAGCACTGAATTCCTTGAGCTGTAAGTTACCCACTGAGGGGGCACAACGGCATGTTCAGAATTTCATTGGCTATCTGAAATGTCAGTCATCTGCAAACTCAGTTGTGATTGGCTTCATCTTTGCATGAACGAAGCAAACAAGGCCCATCTGCTCAACTTGGATTGTTACTGGCTTCTCTGGTTGCAAGGCTTCATATGGTAGATCATGATTGGTCAAGTGAGACTCTGCAGAGGAACTGGAGCCAGAATCTGTGTATTTTCCTGGAAGTTGGAAGTTTCTGGAAGTAGCTGCTTAAAGAAGGCAAGCAAATGACGAGCATGTCGCCTGTTAATGTGAAAGGAGATCTTTCTGTGGAGTCTTATCATGTTTTGGACTGAATGTTTTTACTGCTGTGCATCCTGTGGACCTTTGTTGCTGTTGCCAGGCCATCTTTGAGCATTATGAGATACACCAGGAGAAGTCACCGGTGAGTTGCCTCAATTTTAAAAGCAGTTGTTTGTCTGCTGTTGGTGTTTATTGTGCCTCCTGTTTTGATTGTATCAGGGAATGTGGCTAAATGTGAGCGTTTGTGTCAATGGACGGAAAAATTCTCCTGCGGGCCCTGGAGGGGCCGTTGGAACGAGCTAAGAGCGCTAACTTGTTAAGCATAAAATGATTCTACATGTAACTGAAACAATGTCAGAACGAGCACAGCTCCTTTTTCCTAAAGGCTTCTCCACACTGTGTTTCAAGCTCTTATTTAGATTAAATCAGGTCTATTTTAGTTTATTTTATTATCCTTCCTAATTGTGGATTTTGTTGCCGTACCATTAACTTTTTATGTTATTTTGTTTATTTGGACTTATTCACTTATGCTTTTCTTTGTCATGTAGATTTTATTGTCTTTTGGGGTGAGATGTTTTTAGAAGGCCCTCAGGGTTTGTTATCTCACATGCACATGTTGTATTTTCTGTTTTCTTTCTTCTCTTTTTTGCTTCCCCACCCTCCCCGCTTGCTTTGAAAAATATTTAAATCAATATTTTGAAAGTGCAGAGAATCCAGCCTGTACACGTGTCAGTACAATTTTGTCAAATAATGATTCAAGTTATCCTTTTAAAATCATGCATAATAATTTGCTTTCCTCTTGCTCAATCAAGCATTTTGCCCAACTTGTCTTATATTATTATATGTAAGAAATTCTAAAAAACTTGTGATGTCTGCACACTGAAAGCTCTCAAAAAAGCTGCTCGGTTCATACACTCTGCTCTTCGGTGTGAACAACTACATTTCATTTGCTATTCATTCCTTGCATTCAGACAGATACTCGCCTGAAGGCAGACCTGAACAGATACAGTAGAGGGTAATTACATTTTGAATAGCTGAAGAACACGAGGCGTACTTTATTTATCTGATTTTATTCTGGCTCAGTGGATGTATTACAGAGGAAAAACGATTCCTGCTTTCCATTAAAGAGCTAATGCAGAGTGAAACATGCTTGGCCTTTACATGAACTGTCTGATCTTAGTTTACAGTGATTGGCTGATTCACAGCAAAATACCAATTTTCATTTTGGCTCCACTGCTGGTGGATGATGAAGTCTGATTAATTTTCACCCCTCTTCTTTTTTATATCATCCCTTATTTCATTCTTACATTTTGACCCGTGCTTTATTTGTAAATCTGGGGGGCTCAGAGCTCAAACAGGGTGCCGCTCCGGCGCCTCAGGGGGAGAGAAGAAGTCACGGAAGGTGTTACAAAGCTGCAGGGCATGGAGCACGTAGGACAACACCTAGGAGGGAGCTGTTAAAACCAAGAAGAAACTACTCTGTCATAAAACCCTTAAAACAAAGCATTATATATTTACATTTATTAATCAGAGCATTCACAATAACCACTCTAAATCAGCCGAGGGAGGCGTGTAGAGACAGCTGATTACGATTTACGGCTCTCTCTCCGTCTCACTGACTGTGGATTGCTGCATTGGGGGAAGTGGAATTGGCGCCGAAAGTTTTATTTACAACCATGAGAAGGAAGCAGGCGAAAAAACTGAAGTAAGTGATGAGTTCTGGCTGTCTGTCAGTCTGTCTGATGGCCTTTCAGTTGTATGGAATGTGCCACTCCTACACTCTCACCGCTTAATGCTCATTTCACAGCACTAAAGCCCACTTACTTACTGTGACTGTGGAACTATAACATTAAATATTATGCAGCATTATTTATAGATTTTGATTGTGACAAAGGAGTGCTGGATGCAGTTAAGTAGATGCCAGTCTCAATCTTGAAAGTTTCACATCTAGCACAAATTAAGCCCTGAGTCTGGCCAGTCGCTTCATTTGATTTCACTCTAGTTAACGGTCACAGAAGACAGTAACCTCTGATATCCATGTCACATGCACAAGTACATCTGGGTGGAAAAGAGAACATTTTCTCCTGATTCATTCCAATTTCAATCAGTTTTTTTTTCTCTCCTCTGCTGTCACCGTGCTAAAACGAAGTGAGACGGCTATGGAAGACTAACCTTATCTTGCAAATGAAGTGTCTATTACTGTTCGGCTCAGTGTGAAGAAAACTCAGGGACCATTTCCTTTACTGCTCCTCACTCTAATTTAGACAGATATGGATGTTAGCCTGCAGGGAGCCCTGGAAAAGATTGTTACTAATTACCTGTCGAACACTTCAAAAATCAAAAGGAATGTGTCATCTTTATCTTCTGTTGTGAGTGATGTGTCCGCTTTTGACGCTATTTATGTGCCTGCTAATAAACAGATCAAGATCATCTCAGGGATTTGACATGAGATGGGAAGAAAGTGAAAAACCTTCTGGGTAATGAGAAACAAGATGGAAGCCTATATGAGTTGTGCATTTTAATGTCATTGTATTTTAATGCATTTTTCATTGTGTTACCTCCTGTGATCTCTATTTACTCTGTCCCTATCTGAATTTTTTTCCTTTTTTTTGCTGCAGCAGTGGCCCAATTTCCCAACAGGGATCATTAAACTTTCATTTCATCAAATCTAAGAACCATGTAAGCTCGAATTGGACATTTTCTGGTGAGCCACTGAACTTGTTGTGGTATATTCTATCCAAATTATTTAGGACGTTGGTGTCTTCCATCTTCTGAGCATACTGGGTGTAATTATATTGCTCCACTGGGCCCGTGGCCTCAGAGGCTCCCCATTCCCATTCCAAGAGTGGATGTAGTGTCACATGTTTTCCAGATTAAATTCTGAACAGTCTCATGATTACTGTCAATCATGGGAAGGTACGTTAGCATCTACATGTCATGGTGCGCCTGCATTGCCTTAATGTTGTTATGACAGAGCTTGCGTTAGATTTAGGCCCAAATTTAGAGCACCATTATGTAACAGGAAGTCAGAGAAGGATAACCTACATACACAGTATATGAGTACTAAACACATCATGGGGACATCTACCTGCTCACAAACTCACATTGTTGGGACTCATCACCCATCTGAGGACAACAGTCCAGTCCTCACAAGGTTAATCATTCATTTTAAGCTTGGGTTGGGTTAGACGGGTGAGAGTTAAGATTATGATCACCCAACAGGAAAGTCTTTCCAACTAATATTGTGTGTCCTTGTGAGAATATGGCAACAAGTGTTTGTGTGTCGTGCATAGTGGTTTGGAAAAGCGAAGGGCTGTAATTTAGAAAAATGCATTTTGTCCAGATTTAACAGATGCGTCTACCAGACCTTAAAATAATTCGACCATTTCATGAGACAAATATGATCCAGTTTATTAACCAAATCAAGTGATTAAGCCCCTCATTACATCTGAGGGGTTTAATCCAGGGTTTGTTAACATTGAGATAATGTAGCATGAGTCATGTTAGCATTGCAAGCTGGTAAACAAAGGTTGAATATTTAAATTCACTGCAGAGAAAATTGCACTGCAGGGCAATCCTTGTCAATATCAAAGCTCATTTAAAATTAGTTGCGGAGCTGCATGGTTCAGCAGAGACGAAATGGACTCCCGATTATGTGCTCAGAGGATTAGCGCTTCAGACATATAGGTAGGAAATACATTGCTGGATATATTACACAACACCAAGATTGTTGGATGCAGTGTATCAAGGGGGTTGAGGGTTTCTGTGCCAGCCTGTTAGAGCTCATTTCTCAGCTCATTTCTCTCACTGTCCACCTGTGCGCAGCGCTGCGTCTGATGTGCAGTTACACCGTTCCTCTGTTGTTGATGCAGGATTTATGGAAACAATTTGTTAAATTGTTGATTTGATTATGTGGCCTCACCATCTGCCTGTGCTGGTCCATTGTTTTTAAGTATTAGGTGTGTTTCTTCCAACACATTCTCTTGAAACACCTATCTAGTCTTGCACTGGAGAACAACACTACTCGCAGCTGCCACTGGCCAAGCTTAAGTGTCCTAAAAAATTAGCTGTTTGTGAAGTGTTTTTCATAGCTTTTGGATTCAACCTGGCTGATCTCCTCCCACTGAACAGCAAGAGCCACAGAGTGATCGGGCACTAATGTTGGGTGATAAGGCCTGGCCTGTAGTCAGGAGTTCAGTCAGTTCATCTCAAAAGTTTTGGACAGGGTTGACATGAGGGCTCTGCAGGCCAGTCAAGTTCTTTGACACCAAACTGGGAAAACGTTTGTTTGCTGACCTGGCTTTGTGCACGGGGCACTTCCATGTTAAAACAGGAAAGGATCTTCCCTCAAATATTGTCACAAAGTAGGAAGCTCACAGTTCTTTAAGATATTGTATGAGATTTGAGCATTTTACAGTTCAAATAAACTTAATCCTGAGGGACTGTTATTTTTTCAGGTCATACAGCAGCCACAGAAGAAGTAGCTTTAAATAGCAAGCAGTCACACTCTCTCGCACACATAAAGGTGCTATGACAGGTCTTAGTAAAGCAGAGATAGAATTAATACAAACCATCTTTTGTAGAAAAATACACTCTTTGGAGAGCAGTTAGCTCTTGAGTTTATGTGACCTTGACAGGTGGTGCTGTGTAAGTCGCATCTCACCTCCTCTCTCTGTGGTTTCATTTAGCTGGCTGGTAGCTCAGTGCAAAAGCATGAAGGGTTCCAGAAATGCTTTCGCTCTGCCTTTTTGCTGGAGAAGAAAGCAACTGGGTGCAAAAAGGACTGTTCATGTGTGTTTGCGTATGACTGTGTGTGTGAACATGCGCGTGTGTGAATGACAGAATGAGTCTCTTTGTGTACTGTAAGTGTGATCCTCCTCAATTTCCCGAATGGTCCTGCTCTTTGTTGCAGTACATTCAAAGCTCCCAGGTACAATCAGCCTGATATAACATAACTCACCGTGTGTCTGTGTGCGCAACCCTAATGAGACTCAGCAGACTAATTTAAGCAGGAAGTTGATGATGGTGGGAAAAGAGCCTAAAACTCCGCTCACCCAACCCCAAAGCCCAAAAATACATAAAAATCTGCAGCATCTTTCTCCGTCTCTTTCCTTTTAATCTCTTTCTCTGTGTGTAAGCAGCCCTGAATGTTTACCAAAGCCATTTATCCCTCTGATCTGTACATGGTGTCACCTCAGCTCAGCAGGTGTCGCAGCCGGTCTGAACACGCTTTTCGATACATCTCAGCTTCAGAAACATCTCCGTCATTGTAATTCAGCAGACAAAGATCGGCTTAGCGATGAGATTGCGTTTTAGAGGTTGGAGCCCTGAGTGTTTATATTCTCTGCAGAGCCAGATAATCACCGTGGTTGACTAGCTCAGGCACATTGGCACTTGTCATGAATGTGCTCACATTGCCGCCTGATGTCATACTCAATCTGAAAGCAATAAATAATCCAC
>JBBMOE010000023.1:409807-440589 GCA_037975065.1 Chaetodon trifasciatus
TTGTGTGTGTGAAGGAGACAGTTTATCTGCACAGATATCGAAAGTTATTTTATTTGTCAAGGTAGTAAATGTTGAATGGCAGCTTTGCCACTCTGTGCTGCAGCCTGTGTGTGTATGTGTGTAAGTATGTCTATTGTGTAACCGTGCAAACCCATATGTGCAATTCACAGTTTCTTGCGTTTGTGCCTGACTGCTGACTCGGCAAACTCACCAGCAGATTCCTGTGGCCTCAAGTGTTTCATGCGACATATTAGGTTGCAAATACGCAATTAATCTATTTTTTAAAACCCCATTTTTAGCTGTCTGGGTTTGTCTTTGCATTGTTTTTTCTCCTATTTGAAAGGTCTGGAGCCTTGCTTTCATTCCAGCTACTTGTCAAGAGTGAGTGCGGAGTGTTTATCAGACCAAAACAGTCTCCTGTCATTTACTTAAAAGCCAAATCCATCATCCAAAAATAAGCTGAAGTCTGTCTTCCACTGGGAACTGACACATGAGAATGAAAACTGCTTTTTATAGGGAAATTATCCGACAGAGCTGTCGATCAAGAAGGAAGATGATGTATGAGAGCTAAAGAGAACGTTCTTTCAATCTTCACATGATTAAAGTAAAAAAAAAAATAATTACATGAATTTAGCAGTGAAATTTAGTTAAATATATGACAGAACCCATTGTTACTTTGCACAACAGCTTCTAAAGAAAAGAACATCTAGCTGTGGCTCAGATGGTACAGCGGGTCAGCCAGTTTTTGGGTTGGCAGTTTGATCCCGGGCTCCACATGTCAGTGTCCTTGAGCAAGACGCTGAACTCATTGCTCCTGATATATATCAATGAATGTTGCTTTGCACAAAAGCATCTGTCAAATGAATATGGTGTGATATGACTCGAATGTTTTCATCCTTCACTCACATGTAAGTTTCCTTTGATTCTTGTTTTATTCTGTCTTTTTAAAAGTTCTTGAAACGATACGATTTGTATTGAAAACATACCATACTACAGTGGACGTTTTACTTGAAAATAGGGAGATTTTTACAGCTGCCAAGGAGGTTATGTTGTGTCTGGTTGTTGGTTTGTTTGTCTGTTTGTTTTTTGGATTACAGAAAAACTGCAGGCCTGAGTTTTATTAAACTTTTATGACACTTTTCCCCTTTTGTTAACATTGCGAGACAGAGCATTTGGCCTTGGTGGAATAAATGCCAAACATCTTAAAATTCTGCAGATGGTAGCAAAGTTCAACAGTGACTGAATACAGTCAACTGCAGAAATACAGTGACTCCATATCACAATCTGCATTCGAGCAGTAGTCCTCTGAGGTACACATGTAGTTGGAAATGTGAATACATTCATATCATGAAACTTGTTATACTCATACTCACATCCAAACATGAACCGTCTGCAATAAACTCGGCCAGAGATATTAAGGAAAAATGTTTGAACTTTACATTTCACAAGAACAAGCACAACAAGAACAATACTGACTGTGAAGTTTGCTCTTGCAGATTTGCGTATCATAGAAGAGTGGACTGTTGGCCTTGGTGGAGGCCTGAGCTCTCCGTGTGCCCCTCTAGTTTGTATTGTGTCTCTTGGTAGTCAAAGCTGAGGATCAGAAAAGGATATTATTTTGTGAATCCGTTTCTTGGAGAGTGAAGCGTACTTTTAAGAGAGATCTGCCCGCTTTTTCAGCATTATACTAAACGATATTGGTGGGATGCTTCTTGGACTTGAACTGTGTCAAGTTTTAATTCACAAAAGGAAAACACGGAAAATGTAAAATCCATGAGGTTTTTTCATGTCCGTTTTGATTTGGCTCTCCTGACGCCATGTTGAGAGGTGGTTTATGGATTTTTTCCATTTTCTCAGTTCTCTAGCTGTGAGTGAAATTACCTCAGTACTGAATTAAGTACTGCTTTGATAAACATGAAATGATGCCTTGTTTCTGCAGCTTTCTCCAGCTTCTCAGCCAAACCGACTGCTTGGACTGCCGCTGCGGCAGTTAGGCTCGACGTGGTGCCCGGTTTCCGTTTTTTACCCACAGATTTCTTCACCAAAGCTTAGAAAGCGGCCATGGCCTTCTTTTCTACGAGCTGTTGGTGTAACACTTTGACACAAAATGGTGCCCTGCCATGCAGTGTTCACACATTTACCAACAGTTAAGAGTCACAGTGTTAAACCCTGCTAGGACTGTGATAGACATGAGCATCACCAGAGGTAGCGGTTTAGATGGCTCAACAAAGAGATCCCAGAATGGACCATATGTGACCCACCCTTAGACCTGAACCAACACTGTAATTTAGTGTTTTTTTGTTTGTTTGTTTTGTTTTCAAGGAGAAAGGAATATACTCTATTTGGACACTCAGAAAGGCTTTCTAAGAAGCCCACCAGCACAAAATACAATAGGCCTCAAATAGCCAATAAACTATGACTATTACACGTTTAGTGGCAGTACTGATGCACAAATTGCCACCAACTACACACACATGGCACAACAGGATCTCGTAATAATAAACCATCTGCTTTACCTGTTGCCCAATATCAACTTGATGAATGTAGCTGGTAAACTCTTATTTTTATTCCATTTGAACTTGACAAACATTTCAATTACATGAACTATTTACAGGCCACACAAGGTCAGAATGCGCAATAATGAAGCCTTCCTTGAGGGGATTTAGAGATTTTTTTTTTTCTTTTTCCTTTTTTTCTTTTCTTTTTTCTTATTTCATTGATTAATGACCCAGAGTTTACAGCCTTACCTATTTCACCCAATGGGCTATATTCTCTGTCATTCTGTCTCTTGTCCTGCTGGCCTCAACATACAAACGGACACAGATCATTACTGCAGCCAGAGAGAAAGAGAGTGAGCAAGAGGGAGAAAATTCTTCATACGCTGCATTTGAAAATGCCAAGACCTAAATCTGACCTGAGCCCGAAGCTGTACACAATAAACCTGACCTGGAACCTCATACTTTTCTTTGGCAGCTTGGGTCAAATGACAAAACTTTGAGGCAAAAAGTAAGAAGTTAACACTGCTCTAGATTTTATCAGCCTTTATTTGGTCAGGGAGGGTTGGCGGAGTGTTTATACTGGCTTTGAAACTGAGGAATGAGGAAGTAAATGCATTCAATGGGCCTGTTGGGCCTTGAGGATACACACCACAATGTGATAAACTTAACCCGAAGTTCATTTATTGGCTTTTTCTGGAACTTTCATCCAAATCTCAAACAGAGTTTGCTCAGTCATCATAGTGATGGGAACAAAGCCCCATAACTACTGGAGGTCGGTGATGACTGCAAGTGAACTCTGAGTTAAGATCATTATATCAAACTGTTACCTCCAAGGTCAAGAGGGAAGTTTCACTTCGTAGCTGTGTTTGTCTACAAGAAAAGGCACCACAGCACCTAGAATGATTTTCCCAGTTGGCCCAAGATCTTAACTAATGATGTAAATGTGCAACAGATTTGCTCTGAGATGTTTGCTTGGCTGGTTTTTCTATACTTGTAGTAGTTTACTTTTCTGTTTTTGACTCAGTTTTGAAAGAAAGCATCAACTTGCTTGATGCTCAGGTCTGTGCAACTCGTTGAGATTTGAGAGGCATCAGCTTCTCTGCTAGCTGCTGCAGCATACCCGTAACTGTGCGGTGAGATTTTTTACACATATCTCTGCAGAAGAATCACTCCAGTTTTACTTCTTTTGTTACTGATGATAATCCAGAAAAAAAAAATCCTATCCATTCTCTTCAGCTATGCCCTCTCTCAGCCCACTCTGTTATCACTGGGCTTCAGTATAAGTAACCAGAGAAACTGTTGTTTGGCTCCACCCACTGAGGTTCAACTCAGTGAGCTTATCTCTGCCTCCAGACAAGCTCCGCTTCTAATGTTTGTTGAATTCAAACTCCAGTGTGTGGCATATGTGTGAGCGTGCGCATGCACACACACACAGACTTACAGAATCATTTTCCTGATTGCAGTTCATCCGGCGGTCTTCCACTGTTTGTTTGCTAAAATCCACAGTAGCCTATATTCTGGAAGAGGCTTCATCACAGTTTTTGGCAAACAGCAAACTGGCTCTGTTTAGGAAGTGATATTCCACCACATTTTGTTCCTCCAGGTGCCAATCAGCAATTTAGCTGAGCAATGGGTAAAATAGTCCATCATGGTCTATCAGTGAGTCTGAGGAGAAGCCAAATGGTAATCATCCCTGACATCAGTGATCTGAGTGAGCTGAACATCATCCAACATTTACAGTGAGTGAGACCAAGTTCTCATCAGCTACTTTGGGCACTATGTTTGGTCTATTTTACATACAAATCCTGAACAGAATGTTAAACCTGAAGCGTAATACAAACTGAGTACCAAGGTTATGTACTCTGTCGCATCATTAAACGGATGAGTCACTTCACACCTGTGGTCGTGCAGTGGCTATACATTATGTATTTTGCCATAGTAATGCTTACTTATATAGACCAGTATAGCAGCTACATTCACCTGTGCTTTCAGTGTAGTGGCACTAAAATAAAGAACATTACTTCATCCTTAAGATCTCAATAAATGGCCACTGACAGCAGTGTTTTATTTTCTGCCTGCACCTCATGAATCTGATACTTTTAAATGACTCTCTGGGAATATGAGACATCTACACACAACATTTGGTTCATCCCAAAAGGCAGCATAGGTTGAAGAAAATTCAATTCAAGGAGACAGATTAGATCAATATTCTGAGAATGTCTCACAGCACCTAATCTCCATCTTTGTGATTTCCTAGCAGCGCTCGCAGAGAAAAGAGATGCATCTTAGGATAATCTTAACAATTGATAATAAGATTTAGGCATTTCTAAAAACCCACAGACAGCTTGTGGTCTGCAAAAATCAAGGGCAGTCAGCACAAATTATATCCTAAGATTTCACTTTATTAATCACTGCACACACATGCTACAGAGAGGAGACTGCACACACGGCATGCTTCGTGAAATTATTTTCTTCGCATTTAACCCGTCCTGGTAAGTCTTCCTCCACGGCAGACCAGGAGCGGTGGGCTGCCAGCCGACAGCGGCACCCGGGGACCAGTTCCTCTTGTCACCATTGGTCAGGTCTTCTTACATGTTTTTAGTGGGGGTATTTTTATGGAGGATACCTCAGGTGAGCACGGGGAGAACATGCAACTCCACACAGAAAGGCCCTTTTTTCCTCGAGCACTGAAGGCATGGTGGAGGGCACGCCACCAGCGCCCACAGCGGGATTCGAACCGGGACCTTCTAGCTGTGAGGCGACAGTGTTACCACTTGTCCCACCGTGCCACCTATCATGTATCATGTAGTGTGTTGGAGTCATGGATTCACATTTCTTGCCAATCTTTGTTTTTTATGACACTGGAAAATACCTTTGTAGTGTGAGATTGCTGGTGATAAAAATGTCAATATATTGCATTGTATAGTACTAATCTGTGAAAGAAGTATTAGATGAGATTGCCATGAAATTTTGTACAATCATCCAACTACGACTGCTTATATTGAAGACATTATTGCTAACAGCAGCATGCCAACACTTTCATTCTGAGCATGCTAGCATGCTGATGACTGATGAGGGTTAGCTTGCTATTTAGGGTTTCAAAAATCTTCATTTCAGTTCAGTCATAGACTGGATTTTTCAGATACTGGGTGTGATCATAGCTATTTTGCGCAGTGTGCACGAAGCTGAAGAAAATCATCAATAACTGAACAAAGGACACAATCAACATGTGGAACAGAAACACAAAGGACACCAGAAATTAATTGTCACTAAGTGCAAGAATAGCAAAGCTGTCATCACACAGTTATGGTGGCTTGAATTGTAAGTGAATCCAAATTATTTTCACTGTCTTTCTTTCCTTCTTTTCGGTCAGTAAAATCAGTCAGGGCTGGTCTGATTTCAAGACTTTGACTCCTTTTACTCCCCTCAAACACAAAAAGAAAACCACAACACAAAGGGCTTGTGTGCAAAGGGATCCTGATAGAAAGAAGGCAGGGTCAGATGTATTTGTTATGCTGCAGATGAGTGAAGGGTTGAATCATGTTGAAACACCCAGAGGCCAGTGGAGATTATTATATTTTTTTGGAGCTGTCTGTGATGCCGAACAAGGGAAGCTGGAGCCGGTCAGCAGGTCCGTGCTCTGTACAGCGCGCTGCTGGAGAGAGAGAAAAGACAGAAAAAGAAAGGAAAGTGTCAAATGCTGTTTCACTTGGGCTTATTGTTTAGTTCTGTCTATAGGTGTCAGCCTTTTCCTGTAATTTGATAAGTATCCCAACATAGCAGACGGTTGAATAGGAACAATTTTCTTTGTCTTTAAATAGTTTCTTTTGTCATCTTTGAAACAAGTGGCTCCCTCTTTACTTCAGAGAAAACTGAGAGAAAAAGACTGTGATTCGTTTAGGTGTGCCTGTTGCTGTACAGGCACAGAATAAAGAATGTAGTACAGATGCGACTTGGCATGTTTGTGAAAAAATGCTCGAGGCTGTTTGATTTTAGTTTGGGGGTTTTGGAGCCAGCAGGGGATTGTTTCACGGTCAAACAGATTCAGTTTTGAGGTCTATGTGTGTCAGGTATGCAACTCCATAGCTTCCCTTTCATCACACGGAGGGAAACATTGAAATGATGAATTAAATATTAGACGTTAAGTGTCTTTTGTATACACATTTTTATGAATGTTTTATACTACGGAGCTGTCAGCCTGTGGCTAGTTTACAGAAAGTCTGGATCTGGATTTCAGGAAAAACTAATAAAATACTGTCTAGAGTGAAGAGCAGTGACCATGATGTTAATGATTAGAAAAGTCTGTTCTGTGTGGATAAATCCCAGTTTGAGAACCACAAAGCCAGATGATAAATGAAGCCATTTTGGGCATGTGACTACCCATTCAAAGCCAATCAGTCGTTAGCACAGGTCCGCTGTTCAATTTCCAGGTTTCTCTATGTGGAGTCAGTATGTTCTGCTAATAGATGCCCTAGTTTCCGCACACAGTCCAAACACACTCCAGCTCAGGTGGACTTGAGACTTCTAACTGCCCACAGGGATGATTGCAAATGTCTGCATGTCTGTGTTAGCACTGTGATGGACCGGTGGCCTGTCCAAAGTGTCTCTCTGCATTTCTCCAAATAGGCTTTAGCTGCCCAAGACCCTTAAGAAAAAAGAAAGAATAAGTTGGAAGAGAGTATGAATAAATGAAGGGTGATGTTCTGAAAAGTTTCCCAGCGAGCTGGACTGTTCACAGCTGAGTGTGAATGTGCCTCTGTCCGAGGTGCTGAAAATCTTCACGGCCAGATGAGCTCAGCTTTGCAGACATCTGTCCGTGGTGCTGAAATCCAGCGACGAGCTCTGAGCCACGAGACGTGCAGCCACAGATGTGGCCAGTCAGAGCATGAACAGGGAAGGGATGACATCCTGCTTCAGAACGACTGAAATGGTGCCACAATTAAATTATGTTCGCAAGTTTTAGCTCTTTACACTAGCTATAACTGTAGATATGGGCCAATTATACATTTGCTGGCCTGTGTGGTGTATTGACTGCGGTTGTTTTCACAGTTTGATTGTATTTTAATTACTCTCTGGTTGCATCCGTCCTGCTGATTCTTGAAATTTCTCTCTTTTGTACTCTAGTGCTCCTAGTGCTTCTGATATAAGCAGATTGATTTGAAAAGTTTGCATTGCATTTTTTCATACTGATGATGCAACTCTAGCAAAAACGACTGTCTTTAAAACTGCAATCAAATCTGTTTAATTTCTTTTTTTTCCATTTCCATCCCCTCTACCATTTCAGATGCAGATGGAGCAAATTGTTTGGTCGACTTCTCTCGATTCTTACATTCTGCTCTATGAAACTTTTTCATTGAGGCATCTCATTAAATATGTATCCTTTGGACTTCTTGCAAATGGCTTTGTTTGAAGTAAAGTATATGTAATTTATAGTGAATGAGCTGAAATATGCAAAACCACAGGCATGGTAATTTCATATCAACATGTTTTGGCTGTAATAACCGTTGTAATGTTTATAGGATTGTATTCATAGCAAACAAAAAAAAAGACACTGGACTAGGTGCTCGATTCCAGCAGATTTTCCATAAACAGGTGTCATTTTGAGTTCCTCGCTATCCTCGGGTATGCATTTATGAGACTGGGTGCCCCCACTTGCTCGCATATTGAATACCCTGTGGATGAGAGAATCACTGAATGCCTAAAAAGTAAACGTTCACAAGCATTTCTTTGGCCTGAGAGCCAAACTCATCCAATGCGATCCCAGCCATTAGGAGACAAACGAGGACAGAGCTCAGACAGAAGAGCATTTTCACGGCCGCTTTCCACAAACATTCAGTTTAAATGCTGTTTCAATTATTCAGGGTTGTGCGTGGGAAGGATATGTGGGGAATGTGTGTGTGTGTTTGTGGGTTGATACATTTATGATGAAGAAAACAGAAATTTCTGTCCTGTTGGGTTAAATCTTCCTGTCTTCTCCTTTCCATCTTCTCTATTTCTGTCAGCTCTCATTCTAGTTTGTACTGAATTCAGGGTCACTGTTATCCATCTAAAGGCAGGTATTCTAGCGGCGTGTGCGCATTTATGTGTGTTTGAGTTTGTGATAAATGAGCAGGAGCAGTGCCTTTGACAGCAACTGTGTCTTAGACTTTGTACTGTATGAAAGTTTCTTCGGTTTGCGTCCCTGCTTTTTTTTGTTTGTTTGTTTCAGTGCTGTGGCTGAGTGTATGACTGCCTGCATCGCTGCAACTGCATGTGGGTGCATGCACGTGTGTGTGTTTGAGCATAAGTGCATCTGCATAGCTGCATGCTCCCGTTCAGTCTGTATGTGAATTCTTGCCAAGTCACAGATATAAATAAACCGTAGCTATGGCTGATACCCTGGCTGAGGCGAGCCTCGTGCTCTGGCAGATGTAGCTGACAGCTTAAGTGTGTCTCTTTCTGTGTGTGTGTGTGTGTGTGTGTGTGTGTGTGTGTGTGTGTGTGTGTGTGTTGATGCGTGTATGCTGTGCGGGTTGTTTGGTTGAGTGGTTGAGGGACTAAAGCTTCATGCATGCAGCTATGTTGCTTTCTTGGAATGTGTGTGTGCGAGTGTGTGGGTGTGCGTGAGCGATCGGTGATGGGGGGATTTAAGCACTTAAGTTAAATTTTGTATTCCTTGCAGCTGTGCCTTGGCCTAAATGAAGTGAAAGCGCACACATACACGCTCACACATACAGAGAAAATCCAAGCACTGGCGTGTTTTCTCAGTATTGCAAGATGGCAAATTTGTTGCTCCTGAATTCATATTCAGCAGGAGCGTGTGCTCAGCAGTGTGCGGCTTGCTAAATATTCAGCGCTAAACACTTTATTATTGCTCTGCTAACTCATCTGTACCTGCCAAAGACGCACACGTGAAAATCAACTGAGAGGAGTGAAGCTTTAGGCTCTGCTGAAGCCGCACTTGGCATTTGAAAGGAGAGTATGTTCTGTCAAAATGTTGAACAGCTGAAATACCTTATGTCGAGTTTTCAGTTCTATTAGTCTGATCGTTTTATACTTTATGTTTTCTCAAACACTGTATTACACTTTCTATCTGATTACAGTAAATGTCCTCAAGACTTCATTGAAATAAACTCCTGCATGGAGCACTTGCTGAAAGTTCTTCACAGGTTATTTCAGTTCTTGTGACAGCTCTCTGGCCCGCCTGTTTGCAAAGTAATTTGGGAAATCTGCCTCCACTTTTCACATTGGGTGAAGTGTTTGCAACACACAGAGGGGCAATATAGGCATATGGTGAATTTACATTTTTGGCACTGCAGTAAGTGAACTGTGATCAAAACAATCTCACACCAACAGAGCTTGTGGTGCTATTACTTTACATCAAGTTATGATGGCAAATATGTTGCAAGCAGTGTGGTTAAGATCTTACTCAGTCAGCCTGTCCTCACCAGAAAACGGCCATATAGGTTGGTTGTACAAGTAGGTTATTACGACCCAATTACGAGGGAGGAAGGAATTTCCCTTTGCTTTCACTTTTTCCAATGCATGTCCGTCTACCCATTTTTCCTTATCTGGGAGGGGATGTTCTGTGCTGTACAGATTGTGAAGCTTCTTGAGGCAGATTGTGATTTGTGAATCTGGGCTTCATAAATAAAACTGACTTGACTTGAGTAGTAGCCTAATTCGAATACTGTACACTTGCAAAAGGAGTGCATCTTTTAGGAGATGACACTTTGCTCGCTTGTCCTCCAGTATGTGCAGTTTGGCTATGGTTTTCAATAAATCATCACTGAATAGAGATTCAGTTTTGCTTTTGTTGAACTTTTTTTTTTTTTGCTTTTTAATCTCAGGTAGAAACAATACAAAGTGGATGTCCCACTGGAGTCCTCTTTGCCTGCACCTGTCAAATCTAAGCAAACCCTTGCTGGCATTTTATTGGTACATACATCTGCCTCTAAGCTAGTAGATGCTCAGCTGTCTTCACCCAATGTGGAGCAGTGACAGTGGCTGAATGCTATGCAGTATTGCAGACTGGGGTGTTGACTCTCAGCGGGATTTGCAGTTATTTTCATCCCATGAAAGTCATTTGAATAAACATTTTCTGAGACTTATATCTTAGTGGAGCTTTAACTATCTGTCATTTAATAAGAGCCATTTCTTTGGCAAAGAAAGGGCATTATTTACTTTTGAAGGAGCCACACTTCCACTCTCTCCATTTCAATCTCGGCCTCTTTCCTTCTTAGGTGGCGATAGTCGCTGCTGTCTGACATTTAGACTGTTTTGACAGGGACAACGCATAAGCATGCACGCTAACACAACAACAACAACAACAACAACAACAACAACAACAACAACAACAACAACAACAACAACAACTTATCTCAGGTATATAATTGATAGAGACAAATTCAGAGCCATAGACGGTCAGCGTTAGTGACACCAACACAAGCACACGCACCGAATACAGAATAGGTTTCACCTCCATGCCGGTGTGTGTGTGTGTGTGTGTGTGTATACTTCCTGACATCCTGCATTAAGCAGGAGGCCAAGTCTTGAGAACGTAGAGATGTGTGAGTCACACTGATTAGTCAGTCCAGCGCTGGTCTGTGAAAGCAGCCAAGCCGCTGCCTCGTTTGTATGCTCTGTGTGTGTGTGTGTGTGTGTGTGTGTGTGTGTGTGGGGGGGTATTGTGTATGATGGGCAGGTAGAGTATTAGCCTGCGAGGAGATAGGTCCTTGTTAGCAGGCATCTGGCAGGCAGGTAGATGTAAAGCGACAGAAAGGTTTGCGGCATTCACACACAGATACAAACGCGCATGCGCGCACACACACACACACACACACACACACACACACACACACACACACACACACACATCGTTCTTGAATGCAGAACAAACTGACAGGTGGACATATACAAACCAAGAGCGCTGCTCATTCACAGGTGTTACTACATACTGGCATGTGAATCACATTTTCCATTGTTAATATATTACTTATATATTTCCACATATATCATCTTGACTGTTGTTTGTGTGATGGTAATTTTGAAAGGTGCCATATAAATAAAGTTCTTCTTATTATAATCGTCATTGATGATAATAAGAATTATTATTAATGAGTTTTGGTTCCGTATCTGCCCAAGTCTGTGTCCAAAGCTACTTCCAGAATCTCAGCATTGTTTAATGTTTAATTTTACTTCAACATGCTTTACTATTGTTGACCCTTTTGATATTAGTGTTGCATGGAACAGACAAAAAGACAAATAAATCAAATGTCACATTAAAGGGTCGCTCATAGTACAGAAATGAAGGAGAATTCACACCCAGCTCTGCAGCTCGATAGAGATTTTTAACATCTTTTAGCACATTGTTTTAAAGCATGCTTACCATCTGGTTCAGTCTCACAACTCCCACCAAACTCTGTTAGCAGCTGTTTCCACAAAAGTGCTCTTTTAACTACCTACCTACAGCTTTCCCAGCACCACGTGGTGGACAGATACATTTGCTGAATGGCTGGTGATAGTGGAACTTCTAGCATGAAAGATACTGACGTTTTTGTCAAGAGTTGAGAGCAAAAAGAAGAGAAAATATGGGACTTCTATTCTTTTTCACTTTTTTTGCCCACCATTTGCTGAAACAGGGCTAATGCAACTTTAAAGACTTTGAGTCTTGTCGTATAGGAAAGGTTGACAAGATTTCTTGGTATTTCTTCTTTGTTCTTTGGGATTGTAGGTGTATTTACCTCAAGGATTCAAACTCAAGTGTTGATAATAATACATTTATAATTTATAATTTGTCATGAATAGCCTTCGATGCCAAATCCTGTGGTGAAATGTTTCTGTTTGGAGGGAGAGGGGGTGAAGTTACACAGCTGGGTCACCAGTATTTTTCATGTGAATGCAATATTCAAAGTGCTGTTGTTGTGGGTGAAGGTAATATAAAGGGATGACGCTGGTTTCAAGGTCTAATTATGAAGGCATGTCCAGGAATACAGTTTAGCCATTCAAGAGCACATTAGCATTTGTGCTGTCAAGCCATGGTGCACTGCAGTGTTGACTTTGTGCCTTTGAAGGAATGTAACAGTGGAACCAGATATTCACACATTAGCTGGCTCGTGACACCGCGCCATCTGTGCCTATTAGAAGCTGCGACATTCTTCCCAGAGGCCTCGCAGGAATAGTGGCGGAGGCAAGAGGGCGACCCAGCCAAGTTCTGCCTGAGTGTGAAGACTTCCCCTGGGGTTCAGTCTGACTGCCAGTCCCCTGTCTGGCTCTCAGTCGCCGAGGCCTGTGAGGGAGGAAAAAAAACGATCTGGAGGATTGCAAAACAGAAAAGTGATACAGTTTTCTGAACTTATTTGGCTTTACTAGCTGAGTGGAATGAACACTGGAAGTAGCTGCTTGGTCATTAAATCCACAGGATGATCCACATTGTCAATTCTGAGCTATTCATATAAAGTTTTTTGACATGGTTTTCTCAGGATCATCAAGCTGTTGACTCAGTCTAGTTTAGCTAATAGTGAATGTTGGGGATATTTACAGCAAAATATATTTGCCCCTTCCTATTCAACATAATATGATGCTTATATTATGCTTACTCAAAGCACTCAAACTTGCATGAATCGATTTTATGCCTCTTGTGGGCAGCATAACTAGCTGCAAACTCAGCATTGACATTATCACCTTATAATGTTGATATGGCAAATACATCAGCAAAAACGTGCTTATCCAGCAAACTAACAAAAAAAAAAAAAAAAAAAAAATTGTCTTGTTTAAGACCACCTGATGAATGTTGGGCCCAATTTTTACTTCCTCTTTGCTCTGTTCTTCTCTCCTCTAACTCCTGATAAATAAATCTGCTAAATCTCCACTTTTTTTTTTTTTTGCCATGTGGTGCTGGGCAGGTAGCGTGCAGTGAGTTTATCAAAGCTGTTTTTTGCTGAGAACAGCTGCCTGCTGCGGCTGCAAATGAGTCTCATAAGAGCTGTGAGACTGAACCAAAGCAGAACAGTGGCAAGACATAAATCCAAAACAATGAGCTGAAAGATGTTGAAATGCTTTATACAGTTGAGGGAAACTGAGAACAGAGTGGAAAGTAATTCATGTATGTACGAGTGACACCCATCACAGTACACAAAGTCATTTGTCCCAGAGCAGCTTTAAATACAGTCCTGTTTGTGTAATACAGTCTTAGAATGCAGGACTTTCGATAAATGGTGATTTTAGCGACAGTAGTTCACTGATGTTTATAGTACTAGCCTATAAGGAACTAGATCCTGGTTAGCAGGAACTGGGTAGCTTAAAATTGCACATAGCATCTTATACTGGGCTGCTCTGTTTGTGCCCAGAGCAAAAAAGCCAATATGCATATGTTACCGGTCTCTAATACTGAGTGACCAAAATAACAAAATGAATGGTGGTCCTTTCCTCCGCACACCTGAAAAATACAGGGAAATATCACAGGAGAGAGAGAGAGATGAACCACCCGTGTTGCGTTTCCAATATGTTCTCTTTACTTTGCAATTTTCCACAATAAAACAAACATTCTTTCCCTAAGTGTAAGTCTCTGTATCAGTGTCCATTGTTTGGTCCTCATCTGTCCCTACATAAATTCAAGAAACACATTGTATTTCACTCCACATCACATCACATGTAGTTCCACATTCATTATAAAACTCAAAATAGATCCAAAATAAATAGATGAATCAAAAGGCTTCATAATACATTTTACTTCCTGCAAAAGCATATTTTCAGCGTCTGTGCTGTTACCATGGCTACAATTATATATAGCGTTTAAGTCAAGAATCACATTTGACATACCAAATTTCACTGAAAGCTATTTAAGATAGTGCAGACTGATATCAATGTAAACAGTAGACCTTTTGCATAGGGAATGTTCATAAACTCATCTAAAATATTACTAGCACCTTTTAACAAAATGAAAATACGGATTGACACAATAAACTGTAGCTAGCCGAACAGAAAACAGCATTCGAAAATACACATCAATCCTTCAAGTAATTCCTGTAATATTCCTATGGTAAACAAACACCATATAATATTAATTCCCAACAAAGCAACTTATTTTTACAATATTCGTCAGGTGTTCAGGGCCCAAAAGTGGAAAATACATGAGAAAAACAATGGCTACACACAATGCATGAGCTCCGCTTACAACAGGCAGGCAGCCATTTTCCGGAGAAACCCGCCCAGTGGCTCTGTTTAGTAGAGCGGAGATTTCAACTCGCATCAAACTTACTTTTACTCATTGACAAACATCACCAAAAGCATGCCGCTAATGCTAAAGTATGTTAACTCTTAGAGGTAGTCATTTTGTGGTTGTCACGGTGTACTAACCTGAAAAATACAGGGAAATATCACAGGAGAGAGAGAGAGATGAACCACCCGTGTTGCGTTTCCAATATGTTCTGAGGAGGGGACCGTCGGAGTCCATTACCTGGAATCACCTGGGCGCAACGTGAACTAACTTTGGTTCCGCCCTCCCTGTTTCCCTGCGATCTGATCATGTTATCTCCAAACAATCATGACATTATTATTGATACTTGAATGTAACCCTTAATATGGAAATAATAAATTAAAATTGGCAACAAAAAAAAAATAAAGTGCTCAAAAATTACGGAAGTCACAGATCAACATCAGTTTCACTATTTAACTCCGCCATAACCATATGTATATATTTTGGATATACCACACATATGTAAACCAGCCAATACCTCTGCTCATTCAGTGGTGTAACTACAACCTTGGCACTGAATCCAGGTTCCATACACATACAAGTGTAATTTGCTGCTGGGGATGTAGCTTATTTCCTTTAAATATCCTGTGGCACTGGTACTTGAGAGTGTTCCTTTCTTACTTTTTGTCTCTGTTTCGGTCCAAGGCTCCTTCCAAATTCACAGCTGCATATGGAATTCTAATGTGGGCGGCCGCAGAGGAAAACTAACTAACCCTGGCAGAGTTAGAGACGTGCTCTATTAAGCTACACTGAGAATAAAGCCCCTGATCCCTGCCATTCAGTATGCCGCAGAACAGGTCAACAGCTACATTTGGTGCTGCTGTTACAAGCGCTCATGTCCTCTGGTTCAAATTAGGGTGCTTCCATGTCTGTAGGTGAGGTTCTCTGAGGTAACTAATTCAACATGAGTCAGCCAATCGGTCTCCGGAGCTCAGGACGGGACAGTGTTGTTAAACAGTTGTGACAGAGAGTTTAGCTCGGGTGAGATGGTAAGTTTTTCTATGTGGCAGTTAATAATAAGAAACTAAAGGAGACCGGTTGCCCTGCGATCGACTGGCGACCGGTCCAGGGTGTACCCCACCTCTTGCCCGTTGACAGCTGGGATAGGCTCCAGCCCCCCGCAACCCCGAAAGGGATAGGCGGGTATAGAAGATGAATGAATGAATGAATAAAGGAGACCGATCCACAAACACCCCTTGTGTTGTTGTTTCTCAAAATGCATGACCAAAGCACAACATTAATTAAAATAATAAGGGCCAGCACCTCCATTTCCCTATGCTTGTCTTGCAGAAAAGCCCTCTCTCAAAAGAAAGTTTTAATACCTTCATTCATTTAGTTGATAATATGCTTACGTGGTGCATATTCCTTTATGAATTTGTGTCTAATGAACTAAACTAACTGAACAAAGGTTCGTTTCTGGGGCTCTGAGCAAAATATTCTAATGATAAATGATATGTAGTCGTCTGTGTTCTCTGCACTTAATGTGTACTTACCTACACAATGCACACAGAGTGGGAGGACTGGTGGGCCCTGCCCGTGGAGCTGAAATGATTCTGATTAACAAAAACTTAAAAGCAAATCAGCTTTCAGCCCTCACACTCTTCCAGTTTCTCAAACGTGAAGATTTGGTGTTTTTGTTTTATTTATCACAATTGTTCATTACTGCCCTTCTGTTCTGTCAGTAGAGAGTATGTGTAGCACTTTAACCTCAGAGTGGTATGAAGAGTTAAGTAAGAAGAGCAGTTACAGCTTTACATTTCATATTTTCCCTGCCAGTTCTTGCACCCTTGGAGAAACGTCTATAACCATTTTGTTTTCCTTCACTGATTTGGCACAGCAGCGACATTATGACCATGCACAGTGCTTCCTTGGTGCTATCAATCAGCTTGGTTACCCTTCCTCTGTCCACAATCACACTCACAACAGATTCTCACAACCAAGAAACTGCAATTAACCATCTCTAGTCCAAAGGACTAGTGTGCAAGGAGAGCAATTTATCTCTCAGTATGACAACTATGGGGCTTGTAAAAGGTTGTGAGTGTGATTATATATATTCACATTTTACTATTAAATAGGGAGAAAGTAGATTGCTTTTTTGCAACATAAGTAGCAGCAAAAAATTTAATGTGCAGGAGAACATAAATGCCCCGTAATGAGCAAAACAACATAACAAATAAAAACTTCAAATAATTATTGTAAAAGTGAATCAAAAGTTCTCATAGTCAGAAGGCTGCAGACCTCATAAAAGTACTGTACTGGCTTTTACATTGGATTGTATTAAAGTAACAAGTAGTCATAATGTTCCCACCCCCTACAAGGCCGTATATGTGGCGAGATTGCATACGCAAAGCACCAGGTGGTGACATTTTAAAACGGTAAACAAACACGAGCTGGTTGGTTCGCTCTGTCCTTGACTGAGCTGCACAGAGAACACCACTCTGGCATTTTGTGTTTCCCACCATGAGAACTCATTTCACTGTCCCAGAGCCCTTCGACACCCACACAGGTGTTTTTATTATGGACTAAATTTCTTCTCAGGTTCACGTTGCTTGGAGCTATGCTGGTAATTTGCTCAAGCCATTAAACTCCATGTAGTAATAAGAGAAATAAAGGTGTAAGTTGCCTTTACAGCCGTGACAAAATGGGCTGGGAGTGGTCTGTGCACGGCCACAGAGCCAGCTTTTTGTAAGTTCAAACTTAAGTTAAGTGGAGATTCAAGCAGGGCAACATTAAAACACAAATTACGTCTTACAAAGACATTAGTTGTTCCTAAATATTAACACAATATTGACTAATTAACCAAATAACATCAGTTACATTAGCATCATTGAATATTTCTCACTCATTCAAAGCTACATGAATACTACAAACTCTGATATGCACATACTCATCCATGTGTACATTTGATATAAATAAACCAGAGTCTATTAGAGTTAAATTGAGTAAATAATTTGCCCCAGCTCACAGCTCATCATTGCACAGCGGTTTCTTGTTTAAATCGTTGATTGCTTTTAATTGCATGGTGCTAAATACTGTATGTTTCCGAGCGACCGATTTACATGTCACCAAAGCTTTTACTACATTCCTTAAATGTTATTAGTGGAACCTGATGTAGTGAATCAGAGACACACAAGCACACCGTGAATATGATTGCATGCACGCACACACGCACACACGCACGCACGCACGCACGCACGCACGCATGCACACACACACTGTACACTGTTTCCATGATAATGTGTACATACAGACTTGAATGACTCTCAGGGTATTAAGTGATATATGACCACTAGAACCAATGGGAATTACTGCAGCATCAGCAAAACAAGATCGTCTTAACTAAGAGGTAGCACGACGGTCTGGTGACTGGCTGAGACACTGGACCCCAAATTGCTCCTAATGACCAGAGCAGTGCCTCGCACGGTAGCTCGCTGCCACTGGTTTTTGAGTGTGTGCATGTGGGAATAGGTTTGAAAATCGATAACGTAAATGGACAAGATTTAAAAATATCTGTGATTTCAAATCTTGTTTTAAAGTTTAGGGGCCACAGCTGCAACTACTAACCTTTTGGTTACGTTTGGAAATACATCTTAATGGCTACAGACATCTTGAGGTACAGTAGGGACTTCTAGAGGAGTTCAATGATAAATGCTGGAGCTCTGCCATGTGAGGCCTTGCAGGTGATTAAAAAAAGCAATCTTAAAATCAATTTTAAGATGTACCTGGAGCCAGTGTTACAAGGCTCGGACAGGAGCGGAACAAACCGACTATTGGTTCTTAGTTAAAAGTCTGGCCGCTCTTTCAGTCTTGAACAAGGTAAAGATCATTTAAAGATGAGACACAGTGTACACAATGAAGTACAGTCACCCAAAAGGTATGTGAGGAAGCCACGAAGCACTCTGTGTACCTGTAATGACAAAACCTCAGATCTTCGCTTTGAAATACCATACTACACTAGCTTGTTTTCTGGTTTGCTTTATTTTTTCCAAATGGTTGCTCACTCATTTCGCTTTCTTCCGTTGCTGAGCAGTGGAAACCATGTAGAGAATGAGTTTGTATATTTAATCGTGAGGGGAGTGTTTCATCATCACATCACCTGTCTCTACTGCTGAGTCACTGTTATCAGTCAAAAAACCCCATCAAGGCTGGATAGATTATGGTCATTTTGTGCAATGAGCCAGGAAATTTCTTACTTACCTTCCCTCAAAATGAAAATAATCTCAATTTCACACACATACATTTGGCTTCAGACACACACACACATAGATTCTGGCGTCATCAGAATGCATGAGCTTGGGTCTTTATAGATCGGCTGATCTGCAAAACTGATGCGGGCGCACCCTCAGACGCCTACATGACTGTATTTGTAATTTGTCTTTGCGTTTGCAATGTGCCACTTCTCTTTTTCTTCACTTTCTCTCTCTCACACACACACTTAATGCACACACCTGTGTCACCCAGAACATCTGCAGTGTGAAAGTGTTTACTCTCTTATCCACGGAAGTCACCGTAAATGTCCGATTCCATGGTTTGAGTAGCAGCGCTGAGCCTTTTTCGAGGACATTGTGCAATTTAAAAAGCCGCAAGCAAAATAACAGGATGTAACACTTCATAATCTGTGACTCTATTTCAGTTTGGTTCACTTTGACATGATTTATTGGCATGAAAGTAAAGAATAATGCTGACACGATATCAGGGTTAAGAATTTGCACACCATGTCCACATTGCATGCGAGAATCTCTGATTCTGTTTAGTGGCTATCTGAATAAAGACAGAGTTTACTGGAGAGAGAGTGGGTGAGAATTGGTTTATGTGTGAAATTGAGACCATTTTTTGTTTGTCGTTCTTTGTGTGTGTGTGTGTGTGTGTGTGTGTGTGTGTGTGAGAGAGAGAGAGAGACAGCAGGGGCAGAGAGCAGAAATCCCATTAACAGTATGAGTTTGTGGAGAGAAAATGAAATAGTTTTTTAAAGGCCTCGTTATCAAATCGAGCAGGACAATTACCATCTTCCTCCCGAAATCGACTCACAACATCCTTCCACCCTGCTGCCCCCCCCCCCTTTTTTCTACTTACCCCCATCGCTGCACCCCTTTCCTTCCTTCTCCTCCCTCTTAATTTCCTTCCAATAACTCAGAGCATCCTCTTCTTCATCTTCTCACAACTCTATCTCTTCTCTGTATCTTTCTGCCACACTTCCACACTTACTTTCCCCATTCTCCTCCTCCCGCTCTGCACCTAGACCCAACTTTGGCCTTAATTTAATTTTCTGCACCATTAATGCTAAGCTAAGGCGAAGGATTTGCAGCCCACTCTGAGAAAAGAAGGCGACCCTTATTTCGGCCGCCTTTCGGTAAATCAAAATGGTGGCCCAGCCAGCTGATGGGAGAAAAGTTAATGGATGGTGGCAGAGACAGAACAAATCAGCAAATAGAAGCTTGGCCCAAAGGAGAAGACACACATATTGGCATGCACAACCCCCCAAACATACACACACAGTGGCTCTGCCAAGCAAGGTTCTGGCTGAGGAGAGCGCTGGTAATTGACAGTGCAGGGTGCAGCATCCATCCTTCCATGAACTACAGCTTTCCTATAACAACCTCTCCCTGACTGCGATTCTGCCTCAGCAGTGCTGCTTTGACTGAATTGGGATTATATGATGGATAGACTCACATCAGATATCAAAAGTCTACACGTCAATTTCCAGTGAAGGGAAGTTGGATTTTGACTTTGGAATATAAGGAGTCCAATCAAATCCAAAATCCCCTCTGAGAAGTAGTGTGTTATACTGTCCAAAAATCTTTAGTTTTACTTTGATTTAGCGGTTGGTTTAGCCTAGCTTAGCATAAAGACTGTAGACTGGAGGAAAAACATGCATACCAGAACCTCTTAAAATCACCAACTAACATGTTTGTTTATTCTGTACACAAATAGTGATGTAAAAACTACAATTTGTGGTTCCAGAGGAATTATGTGCTTTAACTATTCCTCGAAGAACAACAGTTTATACAGCATCTACCCACTCGTTACAGTATGTACAACGTCTCTGCTGAGTGCCTGACAACCTCAGGGTAATGACAACACTCTGGGAAGTCATTGGGCCTGGCTGCTGTGTGTGGAGATATACTCACAGAACTGCACAAAAAGCATATAGGAGTGTTTCCAATATGGTATCCAGTTTTTCAAAGTTTTACCCTCTGTTGGTGATGATAAGTCAGGGCATCACATGAGGATCCACCCTCTGCTGATGTGCTCAACAACAGGTAGTGAGATATGTCACTGTGGACTGTGGAAATGTTGCAAACATGACTAAAAAGCAGATAATTCACTGGTTTTAATATTGTTTTGCTAGCATGACTGTTGGATGTTTAGCTTGCAGTGCGCTCAATTCTTTGCATTTTCACCATTGGCCGGCTCACACCAAACAGCTCCCTCGGCTTGTGAGACCTTTTTCTATTCAGACAGACAGCAACACTGAGGCTGACAGCATTTTAACCCAGTGTGTTTGCTCTAATTGAGTGTAACATGGTGTGATGGAGCAGGGTGGGATCTGTGGGCTGAGCTGTGTCTGTTGGCTGGACTGCTGCTCTGCTGCTGCTCTTTGATGCCGCATTGTTGATGTTGTGATGTGAGCGTCGCAGAGGCTCTGGCCCACAGCAGCAGTGTTTTTCCCTGTAAATTCACGCGTTTCGCCTCAGAGGCATCAGAGGTTGTGACAGAGAGGCAGGAATTGAGTTTACATTCGCACATCATCAGCAATAAATGATGAGTCGAACCTGGAGACACAATTATACATGACTGCTCAGCAAAGTTTGAATAATGAATGAATTCTCAGGAATGAATGTAACACTGTTCGGCTTTTTCAAACAGAATCTCACTCAACACCCACTGGGATTTCTTCTTCATTGAAAGAGTGGGACTGTTTACAGCACAGGGCTTAGGAGAAGACATTGGAGAGGAGCTGCTGCAGGGATTTGATCCCAGGCCAACAAGCTACATGTGTCTTCAGAGATAGCGGTCTAAACCTTCTGTTGTCTAATTCCAGTACTGAGTCATGTCTTACCTACCAGATACCACAATGCATTTAAGTACCGAGTAGGCTGGAAAAAAAAGAAAATTATTTTTCAGCTGTGTAATTGGATAGAGTACAGACAGCAAACCTGCCGGCATATTCTTGGTGTTATTTAGAGCCAGTTGTAATTTCTACTATTTGATTTCCCTTGTGTTTGTTATGGCTCCCCTTCTGGAATCCATTAGGGCCTCTGCAATCACCAATCACGTAGATACACACACATGAACTGACATTCTGACACACCCACTGTTTCTTCAGAGTGCTCCAACCATGCTTCATCTTCCCGGCAGCAGTCCTCACCCCCCCATCTCTCCCATTGCCCGGAAATAATTGACACGCTCCAACCGACCTGCTTATTAAACAAACAGCGCACCGCTCAGAAAAGGGCTGCCTCCGCCCCTCGTGCAGTGTTTGGACACATGTGTTCTGACACATTCGAGGTCCTATTAATCAGTCAGATGCAATTTGTTGAAGGTGTCTAAGTGGATAGCGAGTGAGCGCAAGGCGTGATGTGCTGTTCTGGTTAACAAGGTTCATTTTACTGTGTCCACTGAGGTTTATGTATACAAGCAGCTAAGTTGTGTGAGCTTCCTTGTACTGTTTTATTGATGGAATTGAGCAGATGTTGAGTCAGATGAACTACTCTAATTGTCTGGCTGTTCATTTCCACATATACACTAAGGAGGAGTTGGGATTGGGGTTGTCCACTAGAAAACCCAGAAGACATGCAGTATTTTCCACCTGTCTCCTCTCTGGTATTCAGTCTACCCTTGACAACAAATAAGTGCTCAGCTGATTGTGATGGCATAGCAAAGAACCAGTTGCTGTTTTCCACCCTGTTCTCAGACCAGGGAATGTAGCATGTTAGCTTTATGAGACCCATTGAACCTCACTTTCACCCACCTCATTTTTCTCAATCAGGAACTTATGAGCACATTAGTTGTACATATAAAACTCTATCACTTTTTTCAAGGTTATGGTGTCAACAAATGTGAGCAGCTAGGAGATATAATCCTTCCAGTGACTGCTTGGTCTGCTCTGTAGTGTCATACAGGTGACCAGGAGACATCTTTACCAGCTCCTCTCAATATGAAAGAACAGCAGCTCAATACAGTTTCTTTCAAATCATGACTCACCTTCTCTACTACAAACAGCGTGACCAGCCATCCTGCAGAGATCTCAGCTGCTCGACGGATGCAGGTGATGCTTTTTTATCATTGTTCCTTGTGGATTACTCCATAAAAGGAAAAAAATGTTTGTGCAAAAATGACTTCAGTTGCTGTAATTCCACAACCTTCTAATAAAACCTTGGACTAGAATCTCACAAGTACAATGGGAGAGATTTCATGACAGCAAGTACATCTCAGTGAAGCTGCTCAGTGGCTGGTAGTTTGAAGCTGTGTTTATATTGGTCCACCTGGTCTCAGGTGTGAATATTTGCAACTCTGAGCATGAGGCAGGCGTGGAAATGTGCTGATCAGAACTCAGTTAGATGAGATGAAATCCATTAAAGAATACCTGAGAGGAAATTTGCCAGCAGCTACTGTAAAAATATGTAACGTACACAACTGTACTGTGTAGCTGAAAGAGCTCCTTGTTGTTGCTTGCACCAGTCAGGGATTATTCAAAGCAGTGGTTCTCAAACAGCTCGAATGGCTCCTATGGGAAAAGGATTAGGTAAAGTAATCAAGGTGGACCAAATTTCTAATACTGTATTTGACTGCATACATGACTGAAACTGCTGCAACTATTCCAACTTAATATGACTATTTACTAAATAGATTAACGTATTTTCATTGGGGTTAAAATGGCTGAAGGTGCCAAAGTTTACAATGTGCTTTTCAGAGTCAGATCAATGGAAGTCTGATTTTAAACAAACCAAATTTTCATAGATTCTGGTCGTCTGTTATCAAAGGTCATTAAGTGCCAGTGCTGTGTCGCCTAGCTGCCATTTGAGCTAATTAGCTGAGCATAATTGTAGTCAGAGAGTGTGTAAAATTCATATAGCTGTCAGATGACTGTCGGCAAGCCTGATGCTGAGGAGAGATTGAGCAGATGGAAGCACAGACAGGATGATGGAGTGAGGGAACGAGGTCGAAAACAAAGGGGAGACAAGACACAGACAAGGTGAAGGGGAGACGGGGGGGAGAAGGGAGGATGTGGTGATGACATAGACTGATTAGAGGACAGAAAGAGACAAATAGAGATGGGGGGAGAGAAACAGCAAACCTTTTGTCCTGCTGCGGTGTCTGTGGATGAGGGGACGGCACTTTGAGGATGATGGAGGAGAAGAAGTGAAAGAGTAGAGAGGGAGTGAGAGCAACAGAGAGTGAGGCTGACCCTCATATGACACAACACACACCCACACACACTTCTACGTACAGTCACTCACACAGACGTTTGCACAAGACATTGCTGTACACCAAACACCATTTAAACATTCATAATGTTTATGCAGGCCTCATGTTCTAATGTATGCACTCATAGGCACACAATACACAAACCCTCATGATTACTATAATATCTCATATGGCCCTACTGCTGTATTAAATATGATTTTAAACTAAATAATTTAGGAGCACCATCTGGTTAGTTGTTAGTTTGTTAGTTTGTAAAAATGTTATATATGGGTATATACTTGATATTGGGCCTGTGGATCTCAGTAAATTCTTTTAAACACAGCAGGGGTTCGGCGTCGGGGAGGATTGGAAGAAAACATTAGAAGACAAATGAGTTCATTCCTTCTTTTCATCTATAATGGAGGCGTGAAAAAAGAGTGCTAACCAGACGGGATTGTCAGTCGTCCTTGATTTTCCCGGGAGATCGTACCTGGTGGCAGTAGGTGAAAACAAAGCGAGGCTTATAGGGAACCAATCTAAACGCTGGTGGTGTCATTATTCTGTAGTCATTACTGTGTGCAATCAAAATTTACTTCATGATGATACGTTAAAGCAAGCACTTATGGTCAACTAGTTGTTATATATACATTTTTAAGGATTCAGTGCACAGCCATTATGGCACCAGCTTTGGTTACTAACAGGAGATTCGTGACATGAGTTTCCCTGTAAACCACTCAGCAAATGTTATTCCTGTTACAGATTCAATACCAATTATGTCATTAAAATAAGAAATTAGTCTGATTAAATAAGGGACGAGGAGAGCGGTGATTGGTTGAAGGGAGAGGAGAGACAGATCAGGCCAGAGGAGAAGAGGATGGGGAGGAACCCAGAGGAGAGATAAATCCTGTTAAGGTGGTATTAATATTCTTAAGCATACTGATAGCTGATGTGCATGTGTGTGTACATACTGTGTGTGTGTGAGAGAGAGTGCAGCAGTGCTATAGGCTCATTAGGCTACAGGGGAGAATAGCTAAAAGGATTAGACCTACATGGATTATTCACGCATGAAATACTGGAACCGAGGAGGTGGAGAGAGAGAGAGAGACAGAGGGAGAGACAGAGAGAGACGAGGTGAAGTTGAGAATATAAATATGTATGTCGAGGAATATATGTGGTGAAGAGATGAAAAGAGGAAATGGCAGAGAGACGGACGGAGATGATGAAGAGAGCTGGGGAACTGGAGCCAGAGAGAGACAGCCAGAGAAGATGAGGTCTGAGATTTAAGATGAAGCAGGAGATGGAGAAATCTGCGTAACGGAATGAGGACGTAGAGATGGGAGGAGATAGAAAGGGAGATGAGAGGATGACAGATTGGGGTATAAACTCAAACAGAGAGATGAGAGAGATATGAGGTGGGAGATGGAAGCCGAGCAGCATGTGTAAAAAAAAAAACAGAAATGTGAGAGAAGATAACAGGAGCTGAGAGAAATGAGACAGAGGGGAAGAGGAAGGAAATGAGCGACGGGAGGAGAGAAGAAGAAAGAGATAGAGAAGGAGATGCCGATTAGAGATGGAGCACTTTGGCTTTCATCTGAGTTTGTCAAACTCAGGCCCGCGCTTACACGTATTTCAACTTTCTATATCAGTACCCTGATTTTGAGTCATATACTGGTTTTAATTATATTCAGCACTGGATGTTTACATGTCATGTTATTTGTGTACTGACTGAACTACCTCTGCGGTTGTGGGTGAACTCCGGCTGTCGAAACTTATTTATTGCTCAGCAGGATTTGATATTTTCATCTACTCAAAGTAGATGGAAAGCAGGAGTTACAGTTCAGTTTATGATCTGCACACATAGAGGAGAGTGCTCAGAAATGTTTAATGTACATGAACTCACATGTCCAGGTTTCTCTAAACTAGAATGAGGATTCTGAAGCTAAGATATGATGTTTACATGCATAACACATAACCGGGATGCTTAAAACCTGCTTGTAAAAGTAACTGATGTGTCTATATTTCCCAGTTCAAAGACAACTTCCTGTTGACCTAAAATACGAAAATAGTATAAAATCAAAATCTTGTATTATTGATTTTTAAAGAAAAAAAGAGTCCACATGCAGTGTATTTCTACCATAAGTCCATCACAGACTGTGGTATTTTAATCAGGAGTTATCTACAAAAGATTACTGAAGTTTACTGTTGATCAGATCTCAGCATTCACTCCAGTTGTGTGAAAAAGGCTTCACGATTGTATTCTAATAACTCCCGGCTTGACACAACACCACACTGAGTTTCCAGTCAGATCTTAATGATAATAGTTGAAAGAATGATTCAGGTGCAGAACATCAGTGTTTTGGAGCTGGAAGACACTGAGATGAAGCAGCAGCTGATTGTAGTAAATCAAGAGCACACTGATTGGCTCCCAAAGGGCTAAGAGAGAAGGAGTAGAAAGGTTTGATTTAAACTGGTCATTTTCCCAAATGATGTCCGTCTCACAGATGAAATTGCCAAAACACCAGTCGTTGTGCTCCACACATGCTTATGATTAAAATCAGAGAGCAGACCAGTGAGTGTTTCTTTTCATCGGCACAGACGTTCTGCAGATGATGAAGACACATTTTGTTTTGTAAGATTTGAGGAATCATCTCCAGATCTTGAGAGAAATATGATCTCTGCGTATCAGTAAACATTTTACCATGTGTCATGGTTTATGTGAGCCACAATTATTATTTTCTAAAAAAAATGATTAAAACCCTGTGAGGAAATCTGGGGAAGAAACACAAATACTTCAATGTTTAAGAACTCCTTAGGTGGTTCATTGACTTCATTTCTTGCCTATGTGTATTATTAATGAATTAAAATTAATTGATATGGCTCAAATTGTACAATGATCCTTTGAGGATGAGGACATAATGCTTTTTTCATTCTGTGTGCCAGTTCCACATGAGCACAGGTGTTGGTCCAACCTGTTCTCACTCCCAACTCGTCACATATGGACGCTTGGTCAGTACCCCTTGGCGTCACTTCTAAAGGCAGTGGGGTGGCCCTTTAGCTTCATATTTCATCAAGGGTCCGGACCAAGCGGGCGTACATGATGAGTTGGGAGCGAGAATGTGTCGGTCAGGAAGCGTTTGACTTTTCTCCTTTCTGTAAGGAGGTGGGGAGTAAAGGTGCATGCTGGGTATGTGGTAGGACTGCTTTTCATGCCCTGCAGGCACAGTGGGTGGTCTGTCCACTCCCCCTGTCCACATGTTGAAGTTTCCTTTCTACGCTGAACTCCAGTTCCTCCTGATGGGGCAATGGCAGCTTGCCACTATTGAGTGTGTGCACATTGTGTGCACACACTCAATAGTGTGTGTGTGGAAATGCAGTCCATTTATCATGCAGTTTATGTTTGTGTTGCATCACAGATGGGATGCAACAGTCATTGAACTTAATCTGAGGTTTTACAGAATCATCCAGTATTGATGTCCCTGTCCGACGACAGGGTCGGGCTGCCAGCTGCCTTCCCCACCTCTTACTTGTTGAGAGTCACTCACATTTGCAATCATCTGAAAAAAGCTCTTGTGCCCCCCCTTCCTAAAAAGATACCACACAGGAGCCCTTGAACCAAAACAGCCGCTTTCTGTCTATCTCACATGCACTTATTCAACCAGTTTATTGTAACACATTGAAACACTGTAGTGACCCTCCAGCCCCGATACCTGCATGGCCTTCGTTTCTGCTGTGACCGTGTGGCACCGTTGCCCTCTGGGACTAGAAAACAGAAGTGTGGGATGTCATGTCACAAAGCCAGTCAACACAGCTGTGAGATAAAAGGGGAAGGGAAAGAGAGAGACTGGGATGAAGAGGGAAGGACTAGTGGAAGGGATTGAGACAGGAGAAAGGGAATGGATAGATGGACACCAGGAAAGGAGGGGCTAAGGGGGCAAGAAGGAGAGGCAGAGGACAGAAGGAGAGAGGAATGAAAAAAGTAAGAGATGCAGAGATGGGAGAAGGGCTTAAGTCAGAGAAGCGGACTGTACTGATTGACAGAAGATGATGGAGAACAGGAGAAGGCGGCAGGTGGGGGAATGATGGTTTCAATAACTGAAGGTGAGTGACATCAGAGGACGATACGTGAGGAAGGCAAATGGTGAGACATGCACGCACACAAACACGCACGCACAGAGAGAGAAAATGATCAATGACGTGGTCAAATATTTGAGGAGAACAGCCTGGGTTTGCCTTATGCTGTGTCTGTCGCCCAGTGGAGCCATCTGGCAGAGCGACATTGGTGGTGTATAGAGAGAGAGAGAGAAATGGGAGACAGGAGAGGGAGCACATTTGCAGAAGGAACAGTGACATGCAAATATGTGATTGCGGATGTGATTTACCTGCAGGTGTGTAGTGCCGGTGTGTATGTGAACGGTGTGTGTGTGTGTGTGTGTGTGTGTGTGTGTGTGTGTGTGTGTGTACTGTATATGGACATGGGCATGTTTGCAGAGAGTGGCAGCTAATCTGTTTATGCAGTCAGAGCTCATCTGGCTCCAAAACCCACAAATAAATATTTAAGTCTGTCTAGCTGCTGCTGCTGCTGCTGTGCTGCTTTCATGACGTGTATAAAAAACACAAGAGGCAGCACTTTTTGAAAATGGATTTGTTCTCACTCAAACTTCACACAGAAGATTTAATATGTGTTTATCATTTGCATGCCTCCATGTGAGTGCGTTTGTACCTATATGTGAGTACAGACTTCAAATGGGGCTCATGAGCTTGTGGCCATGACATGGGAAGATGTGGACATGATGAGCCTTGAGTGTTAGATGCTTTCTCACACCCCTTGGCATCTCTCATTAAGTGCATGATATTTTGCTAAACCTAACCAAGTAGTTTTGGTGCCTAAACCTAACCAAACTGCAGCCGTCTCACAACATTAACCACGTGTTCGAAAGGCTCTCGGGCAGGAAGACTTTGTGCATCACAGGGATGAGAAAGTGTTGGACTGCTGGAGCTCTGGGAAGGAGAGAGGATTTAGATGCCATTCAAGTGGTTAAATCTTGAAAACAGAGCTGCTAGGCAACGGCAACATGGACGCCAAAAGGCCTGTTTTGGTTCTTCTGTCATTCGTTACTTCTTTCCAATAAATTTTGACTTATTCTTCAGACATGTCATAAAATTTTGAAGAAAACCTCCATGGTCTCTGCCTCTTCTGAAAACATCAGGTTATCAAGTTTTTTACCTGGAAAATTAAGACATTTTGAGAAGTGAGGACATTTTTCCCACCGTCCTCAGAGCCATTTGTGTTAAGGTTCGATTAACTTAAGGTAACTTGAAGCATGTAGTAGTGATACATAAGCACTATCTGCACAAATAGTCCTGTGGAGTAAATCTGGAGCTGTGAAAAGCCCTAGTTTTCACATTCCTGTTGGTGCTTCCACCCAATTTGAAGAACCAACTAGATTATTTAAATGAGCCTGTTAAAGGATTAAAAGGCCTACTTTGTTTGCAACGAAATATTTGCTTATGACAAGAGAACAACACACAGTGCTTGTGTTATTCTTTGTAATGTGTGATGCTTGAGTGGATGTTGGAGAGGTGGAAAGGGAGACTGAAAATGAACTGCTCCGACTTATTATTCTGATTTAGCACAAAGCCACATTGAAAACAGTTGGCAAATGAAGTTGTGTTTTCTCTCGCTTGCTTGTTCTCAAGCTGCCATCCACGGTTCTGATGTTTGTATCAGTGACAACCAGGGCGTTTGCCTGCAGTCTGAACAAAAGCTGTAGACATGCTGTAGCAGTCTTAAGGTTCAAGCATGAAAAGTCAGTGATGGTCAGCTCTTCGGAGTTTACCCTGTACAAAAGGATCAGGAACTTAAGCCCACGCACCACCAAATCCTGCAGACCAGTTCCTGAGTTCACAGCAAAGTTCACAAGCTGCCAAAAACAAGTAAATAACAATAGGTTGTGTGTTCTGAGAAGAATTCCTGGGCCACATGTCTATTTGTCTTTTATTTGTTCTCTCTGTTTCTTTTGAGAGGGTTTTAATGTTGGAAATCTGTGTGCATTGCGTTCACACACACCCTATCGTACACTCCAACAAGATCCTCGGGTGCTGCCTGTCTTACACGTTTTTCATTATCACTGCATTCATCCTCAGCCTTTCCTCACAGCTTTTTCCTCGACTGCTCCAGTCACACACTTCCTGTTTCTTTTTATATGGAAAATGTATACCTGCTAGTTTCTGAGGGGATGTCGTTTGACCTACAAAAACATTTTATATCACACTTAATCACTTGCAACCTTAACATGCAATGCAAGCACATTAACCCATTGCATCCGCATGAGGTATTTTGCTCTTAAATGGCATTATTTCTCATTCTCATAAACAAATCTGTCTAGAACTAATAGCCACACACTTTCTTTTTCCAGTGACAGCGGTTTCAGTGGTGTTTGCTGAGGAGAAATGCTCATAAATAACTAAAGAAATCACGTACAATATGAAACGCATACCTTATATTGTAACTAACAACTAAAAATAACCTGAACAAGGACACTACCTTTATGTGAAAGCTTGAATGAATAAGCTCTTAAGACTTATGATTGATAAATTCCTTACTAACCATGTTGAGAATATATATATATATATATATATAT
>JBBMOE010000023.1:440775-479851 GCA_037975065.1 Chaetodon trifasciatus
ATATATATATATATATATATATATATATATATATATATATATATATATATATATATATATTTACCATTTCAGCACCACCAAAGCAGTAAAAATACATGATTTGCCTGTTTTCCAACTTACTAGCAGCATAATAATGCATAAATGCAATTAGAATAACTCACCGTCATCGCAATCATTCAGAAGGCAGCAACCCAACAGCTGAGCTGCTTGTGGCGTGAGCGCAGTGAGAAAAAGTGTTTACTGCCAAAGGGAGAAGAAGTGGCATGCATAGCAATATGTGTTTTGGCGAGGAAAGGAGCAGTCGGATTCTGAGGAGTAAAGCAGGGCTGCATTTTAATTCCAGCTTTTGCCTGATTGTAATCCAGCTCCGTCAGATGGAGAAACACTCCGGATGCAGCTGTATGGTAATGTCAGATTGAAAGGTGATCCATGATGAATTGTGAAATAAAGCATTCAGACCTTGGTTCAAATATGTATGTGGACTTTTGCCAAGTTTAGTTTTGCCCGTGTGTTCAGATTTGAACCCCTGCAGCAGGTTGAAGTATATGTGTGGTGTACATTTGTGTGTGTGTGTGTGCACACGGTGTATGAGCATTAAAGCCAGAATATCAAGTTCCTGTTGTCTGATGCCGTTTGCGTACATGTATGTGTGTATGTCATAAAGATCGGACAATCGCACGCACAATGATAAAAGTGTAGCTGACATGGGACGGCTACTGTACGAGCAAACATGTGCATTCTGCTCATTCTTAGGCTGAATGTGTGTGATGGGTGTGTCCCAGGGTCTTCTCTCTGCTCCCATGGGTGCTCCCTGAGGTTAATTGCCCCAGTCAGAAACGTCAAATTCACCCATCCCCACACTGATAGGTCAGTTTTTCAATTTCCTTCCTAATTGGTGAGGTCAGGACAACATGGTGTGGAAGTGATTCCACATCAGCTCCTGGAGGGCTTCAGAGGGATCAAAGAATCCCGTGTGGGGGCTATTGGCTTTTCATCTCTCAAGGTAATGTGTCACTATGCACTGTGTGTGCGTGTGTGTGTGTGTGTGTGTGTGCGTGCGTGCGTGCGTGCGTGCGTGTGTGTGTGTGGTGGACAAGTGAAGAGAAATAGTGATAATCCCCGTGAGGAAACTGGGTCTTTGCATCAGCAAATAATAAAACAATACATCAGGGATAGAAAATGGAAAATCATAAATAATATATAAACTGAAATTTTATGTGTATATGTGTATAACAACACATGATACCCTAAATAAAGTGATGAATAACATGATGAATTACAGAACTATTAGAGGACATACAAAGATGAAACTCAGCCTTGAAATATCATTTTCAACAAATCAGGCCATTTATTCTGGGTGTTTATTTTCAATGTAAAGGCTGAAAATAGGATAAAAACACGAGTCCTTGTAAGTAATTCAACCATTTGAAAAAAGACATTAACACATTTGGCAGTTAATTTAGCATTTTCTGCCCATTTTTCTCTGTATAATCCATAACTGTATGACTTTTTGAGTAAAGCGACATCACAGTTATAAACAATCAGTTCAAAGTGATCTGCTGATTTAACAAAATCTGTGAATTTCTTCTTGAAAATCTGTAGGTAAGCAAAATATAGATAAAACAGTCAGAGAGGTGCCATCGAAAACAGTATGCAAAGTCTCAGGAAACACATCATGTGCAAATGAGCATCACACTCACTTTAACAAACGTAGATTAAAGATACAGGGACATCACACAGTATGTAGTACCTCACAATAAAGGTAAGAATATTTTCTCTTATCTGCATATTCTTTTATATCTCCCAGGAGTTGTTTTGCCTCAGAGACACATGAAAAAACACTCATCCTGCCAAACCCAGTGACTTTTAAGAGGATGAATCTTGATGTGATTGTGAAACTATATTGGTGAAAAGTAATGCACATTTCAAGGCATCACATTGTCAACATTTGCAGTTGAGTTTGTCAAGTCTGTTTCTCATCAACACAGAAAGCGATACCAGAATGTATTGAGATGAACAACAGTGTTGGAAGAAGTACTCATATATTTTGCTCATATTTTAAGTAAAAGTATCGACACAGCTCTCTAAAAATACTCAGTTACAAGTAAAATAACAAAAGCATAAATGACAAAAACTATCACAGTTGAAGTACTTGCGGGCAAAGTGGTCCTTGAAATGTAATGGAGAAGAAGTAGAAAGTGGCATAAAAAGTACCTCAGATTTGTACTCAAATGCAGTAGTTGAGTAAAGGTAACGTTTCACCGCTGGTGAACATTGTGTTTCCTGGTGCCTGCAGTGGTTTCTTAACTGTCTGTTCCAAAATCAAAACACCCTCAGCTGTTCACAGGATCCCATTTAGTTTGAAATGCCTCTAAATACCCTTCAGACAGCCATCCTCATCAATCTGATGCCATAATCCATCATTATGAATGCAGAGTGGGAGGCTTTGATTCAAGGAAATAGCTCCTTTTGTTTCCTGATGAAAAATAACTCCACGCCTGTGACTTCCATGCAGTTGATGACTGATGGTTTTGAGCCAAGAACAAAGCAGCAGGAATTGTATTACTCACATTTCAACTGTTAGGTTTGAGACTTTTACAAATAACGCACAGCCTGATGGGAGTGCGGCCTCTTCACTTCTTCATGGCTTCATGTTGTACACTTTTAACTTTTTAATGCTGCAGACCCACTCTATTCTCAGCTGTGCTGAACATGTTTTTAACACGGAGGATTTAAAAATTAAAACTTAAACTATTTATATATTTTAACAATATTTCTTCCAGCTACACAGAAAGAGAGAGAGCTTTACTGTGTAAAACACAAGGTGGAAAAAATAAAATGCACATTGTGTAAAACACACTTCCTCAGGGTGAAACCTTTTAAATTGGGCGTAAAAGCCTCTATGTGTAGAAAAGCTTGAGTATTAGTCATTATTAATTACTACATCCTTGATAACACTAAAGGCATTTAGCAAATTCTCTGCAACAGCTGAATTAACTTAATTTTCTGCACAGATAAACTAAACAGTTCCCTCACGGTGTGTCTGGAAGCCATTCATAATGCAGTTTATAAATCAGAACAAATAAGAGTTTTAGAATTAGAGTTAGAGGGCATTATGTTCCCACCTCAGCATATTTCAACGTGTTGAGGGGTAAGATTGAAATTAATATGAATTTCAGTCGGGGGAAGTCAGGTAATTCTTCAAGTGATTAAGAAGTTAATGCATTATTGTCAACCACTGCTCTGAACTCATGACTATAGGACATTTAGAGACAGCTACAGTACGCTTGTATCTCCTCCAGAGGAGAGTTGCACTGGTGGGAGAGAGTTTTGAAAGATAGAGTGCACTTCCTCCTTTACCTTTACCGCAGCCAGGTGTTCTCACTTGCCTTAAAAAAAAAAGACCTCTTCTCAGGACTGTGTGGGCACGTACAAACTGCTGTTGATTGACGTCTCTCCCACTGTTCTGTTGTTGCACCTGTTAGGGCAACTACACCTACACCGTTATTACTCTTACAATAACAGTACATGGAGATTGGTGAAATCATGCAATTCCCACCACAGCTTGCCACAACTTCCACCTGAACGGAAGTCTAATCAGCCAAGGTTAACACCTGAGTGGGTATGAAGGACGTTTAAAGTTCAATTGTTTGGTGAGCCTTTCTAAAGCCAATACAAACTGTTCTACATCGCAGCTGCTTGACATGGATGTGAGATCTAAGGATAGAAAAAGAATACAACTCTAATAAAGACTCGTACACTTCCCTGAGAGAAAAGGCTACGAGCAGACGGCATCAGATTTCTAATTTACTGTAGTTAATTTACTGGAGGCGTTTCTGCCGGGAAATCTCACAGCAAGAACAGCTTGGAGCAGCATAGCAGCACGTTAACTTTAGTAAAAATAAATACATGTCATTCTAGGCCACATATGTAATGTTTGAAGAGGTAAGTTTGGTTTATTATTATTGTCAGGTATGCATACAAATGCACATGTTCAACCACTATAGTGGCTTCATCTTAAGAGTGCTAATAGATTCTTGTGGCGGCATTATGACTCGTATCAGTATTCAAATACACACATGATTGTAATTATTTAATCAAGTGTCCTCTCGTCTGGCTAGCATCCTTAATGAGCTCTCTCTATTGCTAATCAGCTAATTACGACGCCATTTATAATCAGACCAGCTCTGCCTTACTGCAGATGAGACGCTAGATTAGCTTGGTAAACAAAATATGCCGGATAAGGAAGAAGGAGGTGCAGGAGGACATTGAGTTCAAGGAAGAGGAAGAAGATGAGGAGGAGGGAGGAGAGACAGACATTATGCTTTGGAAAAAAAGTAGTGGAGAGAATCTGATTGTGGCCGTGACAAATACCACCTTTGCACATATGCAGGACTTCCTGTTTTCATGAACGTGCAAAGCAAATTGGGCCAGCTAAAGTTCGCTCTGTTGTTTTTGCAGTGTTGGACTTCACACCTCTGACTTGACTTTATGCAGTCTACACTACTCTGTGTTAGCACTACTGCGGCTGTTCACAGTATATTCCTTTCTTAGGGCAAACTTTTGTGTCTTACCAGGACCAGTGCAGGGTTAGGGTACTAATGAATCCCAAAACCTGGAAAAGAGTTGCACTTGTATTTCCCTTGTTTTGAAGTTAGTGGGTTTTTTGAATAGGTTTTTAGTTAGATGCCAAATATGGAAACTCTTCTACTTGCTAGTCCACCTTTATATTCTCGTGTTTATATTCGCACTGCTGTGACTCATTCTACCTATGTCAGTATCTATGTAGTATAACTTTTATTTGTCACAGAGCTTAGTTTCTGCAATAATCCAATGTCCAATGAAACCATCCCACTGACTTTTTGTCGAGGGAACAAGGTTGCTAACTTCCAGGTTGCCCTTGTTGTACCTGCAGCACTCTTTTGGCACCTTAACTGAAACAGAGACGTTATCAATGTTATTAATTAGGCCTGTGCTTTTCCTTAAGTGACAAATCAAAATGTGTGCTGGTAATTGTTAAGCCTTTTGTTTATCTGTATATTTTGATTGAAGGTTGGTTCATTTTAATTTTAATCTACATTGATTATATTGTGTATAGCACCTTTATTTAATTCCTCTGTCTGGGATCAGTGAACATAAGATGGCTTGGTTTGTGTTTTGAGCCTCATTTTTTGACGATATGTTTGTGGCTACAGAGATAGCTCTTGTCATCGCATTACCTGTCGGTGGATGTAGTGGATGAGACCATACATGTTTTGAGCTCATAATCTCCTGTTTCACATGCAAACCCTGACCTTGTTAGCGCCTTCTTGTCCATTATTATTTGCATCATTCCAATTAACCTTTCCTTTCTTTCACTATCAGGCTACCGAGCTAATGCTAATCTGCTTGAGTTGCGCAGCAACAAGAATCATCCAACTCTCCTTGCTCCCATCGACCTCTTCTTCTCTCTGTTACTAATGATGCACACAAGTTTGTAGTGTGAACAGGACAGAAAAGAGCCTTCTTCACACACAAGTCTACATATCTTGTTTGGACACTACTGTCATGTCTGGCTGACTCAGTAGTCCATCCACCTCTTCACGCCCAGTGGTACACGCTTCTCACCAATCATCATCTCTTCGATCCTACTCTTTTTATTTGTCCCTTTAGCTTCTCATGTCCCTTGCTCCCCTCTGCCCTCTTACCTTCTATATCACACCACTTCTCGCTTATTGCTTTGTTCTCGCATTTTCCATCTGTGGCACGACTCTATCAATTTTTAATACGACTGCCAGTATTGGACGTGACATAAACCTGGCAGCAGCCTCAGTGTTTGGCCCTGCCATGAAAGCGTGTTGTTTCTTTACAGATGTAAAGGCTTTGGTTTTGTCTGATTTGCTTCCCGCAACAGAGACCTCACTCTGGTCTGCTGTGGGGCCCCAAAGCTATACACTGAAGGAAGTCGTGACACTGAGGAAAGTGGTTTTACGGCTCTGCTGATTCTCTGAGATATTTTTGACTTCTCTCTATGAACAAAGATTGTTGCTAAGCAGTAAAAGTCCCTTTGCTCCCTGGCTGTAGTTTAATCCATTGCCTTGTGAAATTAGGTTATGAAATACCATATCAAACAAAATAGAACCACTGGGACATCTTGAATGACTCTTATGGGTGAAATGAGACATCTGTTTTATATGCATAGAGCTGTTTGAGAGACATTTCCAGTGAAGTGTTCTGATCTAATACTTATTTTTCTCAAGTTAAAGTTTAGAAGTAATAACAAGAAAAATGACTTAGAGAATCAGAACATGGCCATTACAAACAATGGCCCATTTCAAAGTGTTAAATTATTTATTTTTCGACTGGGTAATTTCAAAGTTGCATGGTCCAGGTAGAGCCAGCTGTTAGTACATTATATACTGGAGCACTCATTGACTGTTTCGTAATATCCCTGAAGTAACAAGTACCAACAGATGTTTGATAAATGTAGTGGAGTATGCGCCTGTGCATATCTTTTCTACGGAGCATAAGGTATATTTTTTTTACATTTTACTTGAGTAAATACACATTTTCTTTTTCCTGTTTGTCCTAATAATTCTTTAACAAGACATCTTTTCATTTTTTTTTATTTCTAATCCCAGTTTCTCCTTAGGTTTATACAGTACGAGTGCACAAGGTGGTAAATTGAACTGACCAAGACAGACGCTTTTATGGTGTTGATGGTGGCCTCCACAAACATTATGGTTGTTCTGTTAAACTCTTGTCTGTTGCACTGACCGCTCTCTTCCGATTGGGCAACACACTGAAATGTTTACAACCTTGTATAACCCCTGTGTATAAAGATACTGCCACAAGCTCATCCATCTCTGAGACAAATCCATCTCCTGTGGGTGATGCTTTTTCTCCCCTTCCAGCAATAAAGTAGGGACCTGTGGCTCCTGATTGTGTTTGCCAGTTAGTTTATTGAGTATTGGGATAGCTGACTAAGAACAGGGCAGGTCTGTCATGGATCGAACCACTCGAATCTTAAAAAAATCAGCATGGTTTCATATTTTTTTTTTAAAGTATATTTACCCCTTGTAAAATATTTGAAAAATGCACCTTGTAGGTACTTCAGTCCAGTGAGTCAATGGCATAAACCCAACAAACCCAACCCAACATCTCATTCTATAACGTGTACAATCTTCAATTATTGAGTTTTCCATTAAGGACCCTCTTCAAGCATCAACAGGGTGTCAGTGAATAAAGTGTATGGTCATTGACAACCACACGGCGAGTCCTGATTGTAAACACCTGAGCCACTGGAACATGTGATGACAGTGAAGTCCTTGGGGAACTGTCGTTTCAATCTATCTATGGGCTGCAATGTGGAAACTGTGGGTAGATGAATGACAGTATAAAAAGAGCAAATCCAAAACACACATCCCACATAGTAAACACACGGTGAAATGACACTTTGCAGATAAAAGTAGAAGTGCGGGGAGTACGTGCTGTCATAAAACATAACATGCAATGTATGGCATTCATGCAAGAAAAATGTCATAATGAGTTGTTATTGAAATTGTCAGGGAAATCGAGTATTTACAGAAATTTTGTGCTAACTGATTGTGTGTGAGAGACTGTTGCTTTGGTCATGAGAACTTGATCACATGAACATTCAGCTGATATCATTTATCTGTCCAAGGCTGGAAAGTCACTGCATACAGTCATGGAAAAAAAGAGAAAAAGCTGAGTCCTCACAAACCCACACATGCTTGTAACCACTTGTGAGGACCCACAAATAAGGTCATCACAAATCCTTACACTAACCTCAACCTAATGTTACCATGAACCCTAAAATCAAGTCTCGAACAACACCTTGATGAAGTTGGAAATGGACTAAATGTACTCGCTTTCCAAATCCAATTCAATATCCAGATCTAGCTCTTGGTCCTCACAAAGATCCAATAAACACACACACAAACATAAACACATTTGGTTTTCATCACTTTTGGCGACATTACATAGACTCACATTTCCTGGACACCTACCATAAGCATAACCACTACTTGCCTAACCCTAACCCTTAACCTAAACCTGACCTTAACCCAAGTCCTAACCCTAAAATTTAATGATGTAAGTGATGGAGACCTGCATTTTGGCCCCACAATGTGACTGTGTAAAAAGATTTATGTCCCCACAATGCAAGTCTGAGTCTGAACGTCTGATTTATGAGATAACATAGCACTAGAGGACTTGTTGAATGAAACAGTATATTACCCTGTCTGACAGTGCACATGCTGTAAACAACTGTATTGTGACAGTAAGATGGGCCAACTCACTTCATTTCTTCCAGGGTTGACAAAATTGGCCATAAATGACGTTTGAATATTCCCTCCAAAACAACACACAGGTTTGAACCTTTCCAATATCTATTTTTGTGCATTATGTCCAAAAGAGGGAAAACCAATGCAAGACACATACTACTTGTATATATGTATATTTCAACATAAATGTACTTTAAAAGATCTACATGTCTGTGTTGAATTATGCGCTCATTTCAGCTTGACCTACATTTCATATTGAAAGTGATGTTGTGTGCGCAGGTCCACGTGTCCTAGAAGACTTTAGTGTCCAAATTTTTCAGTATTTATGAGAGCGCAGCAGCAGGCAGCCACAAAATGTGCTGCAATGTAATCCCTCTGGGTGTGGGTCCACTAAAAGATTGTTATAATAAGTGTCTGATGACAATATGGAAAGGATCCCTACAAAGATACCTTCTTGTTAAAGAGTAAGATCTGTTTTGCTTAACCAACAACAGCTGTTCTATCGCCCTCGCCAAAGCCACCAGACTCCATTCACAGAAACAGTGATTTTAGCATGGTGACACACACTTCATTCGAACATGACTAAAACGAAATAAAACTCATCAAAACCTTCTTGGTTCGCCCTCACACTGTTCCAGCAATCATCAGTAACTCTGGTTTTGTTGAAATAAATTGTTAATTCTTGATTTGGGAGAGGAGCGAGAGAGGGCGGATATCAGAGAAGCAGCACGAGAAACAGTGTGTGAAGCTGGAATATTTGATATTTTCACACCTAAATCAGGAATAATAAGACAATAAGACAAAGATGGCAACATGTCTTAAAAAATGAAAAAAATCTATTACTTTTTGTAAGGCTTTATGTAGTTTTACCAAAATATCACAGAATTATATATAAGTGAATGGAAAAACACTAATATTTTTGACTCTGTAATCAAGTGAAAGCGTGAGGATCATATGTGTTCACATCATGTACACGTGTACACATATAGCAGTAATAATCTACAAACCAGCTGTGTGAATATTTAGAGAAAATACTAAAACATGCTTATAGAAGTTCTGTATTGGTGCTGTTATGAATACTTGACAAGAGGATTTAAAAAGGAAATTGTCCAATTTAAATTTAATCCGTTTTTTCCAGTGTGGAGAGCGTTGTAAACTGCACCATTACAGATATACAGTACTGTAACCAAATTACAGCCCTGTCTCCTAGAAATTACATTTATGTACAACTAGTTTGCATTCATTATTGCACTGTGGTGACAATGTAATCACTGCCTGGAGAAGCATATTTGAACTTAATTGAAAAAAAAATCATCAGCAGTGGAAGATAAGAAAATAGGATGTATTTGTATTATTGTGATCTGCTGTAATGTAGCTCCGCTGGACCGTGAGCCTGTTTTGAAACAGTTGCAAGCTGCAGTTCAAACAGTGCCAGCGTTGGCCATATTGCCCATCAGTCTAGTCGGTCACAGTGTGTTGACTCATTGGCTGCAGCCTCATGCCATGTTTGTCATGCCAGGACCGAGAGGACAAACAGTCTGTTGTTGGCTGATTGTTACTGTCGCTGGCTGGGTCTTCCTGGTCTGCCCGAAGGTCACTGAACTGTCAGCGGGTGAAAGGGAGAACATGGATGAGGTAATGTGATGGTGATGAATCACATTTGGGGAAAAATGCCAGTAGCGTCGTAGGTGGGGTTGTGTGTGAGATGACATGGCCGCTGTAATCCCTCTGTCATATCACTGTACCATGAAAGGGAAACTGCATTTTGACAACTCACATTCCCACCTGTCACCATCAACTCCCACTTCCCGTTTCACTCTCTGTGACCCCCCCCCCCCCCCCCACACACACACACACACTCAGCTCTGAAAGGTTTGTATCTTGCGCGTTAGCAGGCACCTGTAGTCATCTTAGATCCACAGCAGGTCGGCGCCTTACAGTCACATCAAAAACTACATGTGAAATCATATGTTAACGGCTCCTGCAGCACCATCCACTTGACCACTTATGATCCATGTTTTCTTGTCATGAGTATTGGCTCAAAAGGGAAACAAGAGAGTATCAGCTGTCATGATAGTCCAGTTTAAAGAGTCTCCTGTTGTGTCACCTTCAGGACTGAGGGCGGGTGTTTTCTAACTCCACAGGCACTGAAAAACCCACGTTGAGGATGTTTACCTGTGCCATGCACATTCTAAGCGAAAGCTGTACTCCTTCCAGCAGCTGCACTCACACCATCTCTGCCAATAGCATGAACCCTTGCCACTTAGCCACTTCATGCATGTACAGCATATGCTCTGCCCCGAACATACACACGCTTGAAAATTCCACACAGAGGCTACTCAGCGGGACATGTGCTGACACATTTCCCTGGGGCCTAGTACGAACTGTACCATGCACACAAGCATAAAGACAAAAAATACATATATCAAATTTACATTTAGCTGATGCTTTCATTTACAGTGACTTACAATGAGCACGAGTTCACACACACTCGCAGACACTGACGCAATGGAAAAGACACACATGAAACAAAGCCCCAGGGTGGGCCTCGTGCTTTTCCCCCGATGCTCTCCTCTGTGTCCCCAGGTGTGTGTGCCCCATTATGTCCTTGTGTGTGTGAACAGGGGGGAGATTGTGCAGTGGGGAGTGGTATGAAAGAGTAGAACAGTTGGTTCACTTTTTCTTACTTTGGGTGCTTTCGTGGCACTATTTATGTGACGGTCAAAAGGCAGATCTCTCACCTTCTGCTATCTGCTGGCCTCCATTTTCTTGAAGTGTGATGCAGTGCGGCAGAAAAGTCTCAAACACAGAGGAGATTCAGCGATTTACTGTCCCTATGAGTAACTTGTGTTTGCTCCGGTGTGAAGCCAGAGTCCACACTCAGTGGGTGACATCAGTGTTTACCCAGCATGTCGTCAAAGACTCTGTGGCTCTGCAGAGCAAGAGGGCAGCAGTTGTGATGCAATGCCATGCAACACATTTCCACACAGCGCAGGGGCTATCATGCACTGCAATGAAACATCAATAATAATGAATACACTATGCTGATGCGCAGGAGTAGCAGTCAAACTGAAGTGGAAAACAACTGTTTTACCAGTCACAGCCGGCAGCTATTTCCTAAATACATGATAAAAATCTCTTTTTGTCCCTTGGAAGCAGATTCAGATTATTTAATTACTACAAACAGTTAATGGCAGTCTGAGGTGAACTTGTTTAATGATTTACATTTTAGTCTCATTACTGTTGTAGAAGAAGAATGGCGTTCTCAGTAAATTAAAGCTAAAACTGTTTTAGTCAATAAAAAGTCATCTCAATCATTTCTAAAAATAACTAGTTAATATTTTTTATGTTCTGAAGTCTTCTAATTATATTTTAACACAAGATTATTAAGTTTTGGGGGTAATATTACCCGTCAGTAGTACTGCTGGAGGGAGCTTTGTCTGAACAATAACACTGATGGCGTCATGCCATAGTGACGTCATCAGGGTTATCTCTGCTTGGGATAGAGACTGAAACATTTGAACAGACAGCCTGCATTACAAACTGGAAGTGTGGAGATTAAAAGACGTGGCAATTTAAGAGGCATTATGGGGAATGTAGGATTGAGTGTTTTTGCAGCTTCCTACAGACTGAAAGTCAGGATAACTCTGCTGCTTTGGCTTTAACTATTCCTGTTAGTACCCCTTTAAATACTTACTGTGTTATTTCCAGGAGTCATACTTGCATCAGTTGCAAAACTGTCAGCTGTCTCATTTAAGCTTCATCATTAGTGGCTCACACATCACTTGAATGGCTGACTGATAGCATTCAAATAGCTATACAGATGCCCTCCTGCCAGTGTTGCTTGCTCCTGCAGCTCCCTTCATCACCCCAACTTCCTGTTTATGCACTGACATTTTTGATAGTATTGACTTTACTAAGAATTATGTGTGATTCTGCCAAATCTAACTATTAATACTAACTAATTTCTTTGACAGAAAGGTACTTCTGAATGAAATGCAGTCATACTTAAAATAAAGGCTCTCAGCGAGCACCACTTTGTACAGCAAATTACTGTTGTTATTAACATGAACTCAGCAGGTGTGTAACCTCATGCCACACTGCAAACAAATTTTCAGTATGTCTTTGAAACAAAAATAATACACAAAAACAAGGTAAGACCGCATGCGGGCAATTTGCTCCTGCATGACCAAGACAATTTTTTTCCAGCAACTAAGTATAATTAACTCCAATCAGAATTAAACAGCGGGATTAATGGGACACCTGCACTTGTGTGTCTTGTGTGAATCGATTAACTTGTAAAGAAGGAAACAGAAAACCAGGCATATGTATGTAGCAAGCAACACTTTGCTCAGGTATAGAGCTCCCTTCTCAAAGATACCTGGATGCTGTGCTCTCCGCTCCAAATACATGTCAGTGAATCCACCCTGAACTATTTTCCGTCTGTCATGTGGCCGTCCTAAGAGGACTAGTGGATTAAGGCCATTTATGATAGCATGGTTGCAATTTCGCCCCCCGCAAAACTTTTCTGTCAATCCCCCAAACTCACCCAAATCCAGTTTACTGGCTCTTGTATAAAATTGGAGAAGCTGTCCAGGTGATATTAAAAGCGCTATCTGAGTATAATGTATCCATATATATTTACTAAAAAACCTTGTGGGGGAAATTGAATCTTTCCGGTGTTGTATGCCAAGAGAGGTTAAATTTAACTTCGCTCCACCGGCAACCAGTGCTGTATGAAATCCACTGTATAATGGGGTACAGCTGCAGAAAGAGTTTGATACCCAAATCAACATTACAAGCCAATAAACTGTGCTTTCATTTTTATAAGATATTACAGAGGAGCGGCAGCCTTGGCTGTCCTTCACAAAGATAGTTTCTAACTGGACTCTGTGATGTAACAGGACAGATATATATCTCAAGATCTCAGCAGTGGATAATTTGAGATGGAGGGATTAATTTTAAGACTCAAGAATATGGAACGAAATAAGCAGTCTGGTAGTTAACAGCAGATCCCACCAGGGCATCATTTGTTGTGATTATGGGTAAAAATGGTGTGGCAAATAACAACTGTTGGCAGCAGCGAAGGCCCCCATAATCACAGCAAACAGCTCCCTCCGGGGTGTAATGGCTTTTAAATAATTGTTATTGACGCGAGTGTACAAACTGAAACATTTTCTTAAAGTAGAATGAAAGCATAACAATGCAGAAACGGGGCAAACGGGATTATGTTTTATTAGCTGTCTGGTTACCACATGGGTTGCCACAGCAACCAATGTCACACTCATAACACATATTTCATGGGAAATTATTGTAAGGCTGGGATGAATCTTCAGACAGTGATATTGCTTAGCTGAAATAACCGGCAGCACCAAGTCCATTCATTTCCAGATATTACCTGCAGTAAACAACTAAAGAGAATGCAACTGAGGCTTATACTGACTAATCTGCAGTCTTAAATCATACAAAATGTGTGTGTGTGAGAGATGCATAAACATAGCATTTGGGAAAGAAAGCTTGTGCCTCTCACTGAATTTGGGAAACCAAGAAGTGAAAAAAGCACCTGCAGCTGCTTGCTGAAAATGCACACTTGTGTACTGCAGTCAACCTGGCTGTTCCAGATCCCTCATGTTGAGTGATGATGGCTTAAATGATTGGAACACATCTTCCATATGTCACCAGTTAGCGAAACCGACTCACAGCCAGTTCACTGATTGGATAACGGGTGTGGACCGCCATTCCGAGAAGCGAAGCGTATCATTGGGTGGGCCAACCCCATTAAGCACAGGTCATCCAGATGAATAATTAAACAGGTGGAAGAGCGCTCTGGCCAATGAGCAAACAATCAGCCTTTTAAATCAGTATTATGCAAATGAGCCAGCACGAATGCATCAAAGCAGCCATATGAAAATGATGCCCAGGGTGAACGCAGGTGGAGGTGTGTGAGTGTGCATTCATGGTCCATGTAGGTGCCACATGAATAGCAGAAAGAAACTGGAAATAATAGGTATTGTATTTCAACCCCAAGTGCCATGGATTATGGTGCTTCACACAATAGGCAATGCAGGCAGGGAGAGGGTGCTGAATACATTTAAGAATGAATGGTAGATGATTTAGACTTCACAGACACAACGTGAAATAGCTGTTTCCCTCTGTTTCCAATCTTTGTGCTAAGATAAGCTAACCAGCTAGTGGCAGTAGCCTTATATTTACACTTTTACTACTTTAGAAGACATAACCAAAGCAAGCCTGTAATAATTTGTTTATTTGCCTTTAAATAATTGATATTGATCATATGGGGTTTGTTTACATCTCATATCATCATCAGACTGCTGGTGCTCCTTCTCCTTCTCCTCTTGTTAATGTGCTGATTTTGCTGCAACCTCTGACCTCAGCAATTTAATAAAATTTAAATGAAGTGTCAGGAAGTGCAGTCATACCTAGAGACCTGATCCAGCATTATTCAGCAAAATACAAAAGCTGCAACGAATTTAAATATTTTTCCTGAAAGTCTAACCATTTTAGAGGCTTACCATGTCTACATTTTGCCATGTCTATGCTTTTTAGTCATTCAGATATCAGGCGAGTCTTTCATGACTATTAATGGACTTCTGTGTTCAGGGATGTAACGCAAAGGTCTGGACTCCATTCATACATCCATGTATATTCAGTTCTGTCCATGTTGATCAAGTCAAAAAAGCAGGAGCTAAAAACCTTAAAATGAAATTACAAACTGGCACCTTGACAAATATTAAAAAGAAAGAAAGAAAAGCAAAGAAAGGAAAGAAAGCCAAAAAAGCTCAACCTTCTCTGCTGCTGCCTGTAGGCTCAGCAAGTCTCCTGCTCTCCCACAGGCAGGCTGCTGTGCTCTTGGCTGTTGCCCACGTTTGGTCAATTGATGCCTGTCCTTACATTGTTGCCACATCATTAAAATCTTTCACAGAAGCTCCCTAAATACCCAGCAGGTCTCTGATCACCCTGCTGTCCTGGCAGCCATACAGCAGCAGGAGAGCCTCACTCTACCCAAAACACAAAAGGTATACAACTGGGATAAAGTGCACATCCAGCACACCATGGTGCCATTGGTTTATTAAAATTGCAGTTGTATTTTCTTTCTTTATGTGTTCATCTCTTATCATCTCTGTAGCACGAGTGTTCTTGGCAGGGTCATTCGTAACAAACTTCTTTTTTTAATACTCACTGTTCAGTAAAAGCAACCAGACTTGGCAGGGGTACACTTTAAACTGAAAACACTACAAGAACCAAAATATACTGAGTTCAGAGTGCTTTGCTTGATGGCCAAGAACTATTTGTGAACTTCAATTTAGTACTTATTCAGTAAAAGAAATTAGAAGGGTAAGGGTTTTTTATTTGCCCACACAAAACATTTTTGTAGATTTACAGGATCAGTCTTTCATGTCAATCAAGGACATAGCTTGTAATTTTTTTTTTTTTTTTTTTTTACTAAAGCCATAGTGGTTTTACCATTTAATCTGTATTTATTCAAGGTTTGCTGACCTGTATGTTCTTTTTCAGCAAAATTCATGCAGGAAATCTTGACTTTCGTCGTTCTGCTGCACCCATCGAGTTATTTAAGACCTCAGTGTTTCAGTACTAAATAAAGAACTTATACTTGAAAGGCCAAAAATCAGAACTGACACCACCACAGAATAGCTTGCGTAGTGTGTCATTAGCTACTGGGAGCTCTGGACAACTGGGACTTTAAAATACCCTTCTTTAAGTGACAACCGGTGCACACATTGACTTTTATTGATCTCCATTAGCAACAGAAGAATTGCAGTATTGGCAAGTTTCTGGCAGAGCCGTCAATGGAAACAACCTTTAAAATAGACTAAAGTGGAACAGACCAGTGACCATCTGTAGCTAATTCTAGATATAGCATAATAAACTAATATCATGTTGTGAAATCCAATAATAGTATTTATTTGGCTCTTTTCATCACTTTTGCTTGAAAAACAAATATGGCTTGGACGGGGGGGAGGGTGGGGTCTTTAAATTTCTTCTTGTTCTGTCATGAGCTCCTGCATGTATCCCACCTACTCTGCGCTGCAAGGGCTGCCATATGCTTTTTGACTCCGTCTAGGTTTATGTTTTTGTTGTTGTTTTTGTATGCTGCAGTATTTATATTCTGGTCGCCCACTATATCCTGCCCCCCCACTGACACCTTGGCCTGTTGTGTGGGGTTTCCATGCCAACTCTCACCCCAGGCAGCAGCCCTAATTGGCCAGTAACCATGTCAGGGTGAGACAAATGAGGAAAGAAAATACAAGACTAATATAACAAAAAAGACTTTCATCCATGTATTTTAGATGAATTAGTGAAGAGACAAAACAAAATGCTGTGTATAGATATAAAGTGACTTAATGGTTATTTGCACAAATCCATTTAATTTTATCGTTACCCACTTATGTTAATGTACCCCATTTGGATCATTCTTCATTAATCTGTGTCTCGTTGCTTCATTGTTTTATTTACTGTGTGTGTGTGTGTGTGTGTGTGTGTGTGTATGTGTGTGTGTGTGTGTGTGTGTGTGTGTGAGAGAGAGAGAGAGAGAGTGAGAGAGAGAGAGAGAGACTGAGAGCAAGTTGCTATGTCCCTTTGATGGAAGTTGCTGTCCAACGTATTTTATAGTGAACATGCAGAACGGTCACCTTGATACACTCAAATCTAAGCAAAATCAGATCCCGCTGCCACTTCCAGAGACTAATTAATTGCATTTAAGGGAGAATTTTAGAGTCTGCCCTCCCCATGTTCGATAATTCCTCAGGAGCCAAATGCAGGCTATACTCTGATTTTGTTTGTGAGTATGTAGTGCCTTTGTAGGCAGAGTTTCCCTGAAGACTTTGAAGGTTATTGTCGTAATTTCTTACCTATATTAACCAAGAAAGTCCTTTTTTCATTTGTCCTAGATGCTCTGCACTTCATTAATGGAGTAGTTGAACATTTTGGGAACACGTTAATTTGCTATGTGCGATGAGAAGGTCAGTATCACTCTCACATTTGTGTCAATAACAGATCACCAGCAATAAAACATAGATAGAACAGGTTGTGATAAGACAGCATATATGTTTTACCTCATCCGCTTCATTGATTTTTGTAGATATATGCTTATTCTGAATTTGAGGGCAGCAACACATTTCCATCAAGTTGGGACCAGAGCAACAAAAGACTGGGAAAGTTGTGGGATGCTCCAAAAACACCTGTTTGGAACACCTGTTACAGCACATCTGTGAAGATTCTCATTCATCCAGGTCATGGTACCTCTTTTGCAGAAGGCTACAGTAACTGTATGATGTTACTGTGCAAATTTTCTGTATAACTATGCAGCTTGGTCACAATAAGCTATCATGAAACCTAAAATATGAATCCGCTAATAGTGACTGCGCTGTGCACCAACATACATTTACCCCATTACTGAAGCTCTCCACTGATATGCTGTAGATGCACTAATCACAATCATATTGGCTAAGGCAGACAATGGTAGGACAAATTCACACAGGCTCAAGTCATGTTTGTCACTGTCAGATTGATCTCAGGGATAGATTAGCCATAGTGCATTGTCAGGACCAATTAAGGAAGGGTCACAGAAACCTCCTGATGATGAGTCAGTTGGGATCAATGGGCGCGAACACATGGACAAATCTCAATGAATCACATGTTTCTGGCAGGCTGTTGGTTTGCCATTTTTTTCTTGGGTTTGCTAGATGCACATTCAGGACACATGAAAAAGGTAGGTGGTGGAGAACATAGAGAGGATTTAGAAGATGGGTGGAAAAAGACGCAGATTTACAGTTTGTAATTAATACAGCAGAGGGAAAGGAAAGACAAGGAGAAACACATGGAGGGAAAGTGGGTGAAAGATCTTCTGGAGTGAGGAAAGACATTGGAGAAGAAAGGAAGAAACTGGGAAAAAGAGGGTTTATTGAAGTGAAATCATCTGTTCGCTTGCCTTTCTGTCAGATGTGACATCTGAGAAATGCTGATACAGTTTTGGTGACAGTTTTAGAGAATGATGCATTTCACCTCAGTGTCCTTGGTGTCTGATTTCCAACACTCAAGGTGACACAGTTACATTTGAGATCAGGGCCTCTTGACTGGACCAGGCACGGCACTGTAATGTAATGTCATTTGTATGCAGCAACATATCAATTACCTTATTGGGTCAGAATATACAGTATTAGCATTCACGGAAAGAAAATGGTGAATTCAAAATAAAATATGCTGATAATCTCCCAGATATTGAGACAATTTTTGAGCTGAGAGTTTGTCGTTTCACTAACAGAGCGAAAAGAGAGAAAGAGAATAGAAGATAAAAGCTTTAGAGAGCACACAGACACCGAAATGAATCAGAACGGCAAAAGGAGCAAGCCAAGTGGAGTGAAGAGTGGTGGTGGATTCAAAGCGAGCTTGCTAGTAATCTCCTTGGTGATGTGCAGTTCTATGAGTTGGGGCCATATTCCTTTGAGAAAATAGAAGAAGCAGGCGAATAAGAGGAGAAGGGAAGAGAACGGAAAGGAGATGGAAGAAAATGACAGGAAAGGAGAAAGATGACTCAGGTTCAAAGTGAAATGGACGGGTAGCGATATAAAGAGAAGCCGGCTGTACTGTCCTGTCTTTGCTTTTGTACTGTATTTTAATCCCTGTCTTGCTCATCAGCTCTGTCTCCTTTCTCTTTCTCTTGTTCTGTTCTGAAATGCTTATACATTACCAAACAGGCTCAGAATAAAACCCCTTTCTTCTCCCTCCTTGCTTCCCTCCCACTTTACATCTTTCTCAACGTTGGGGTGCGTTGGCTGTATTAAATCCCTCTTTTTATCCCGTTGAGTCATCTGTTTTTATGTGCTCCAAGGTCGCCAAAATGGCTGTGCATGCGCATTCCCCTCACCACCACCATCCTCCACCACCCTCCATAGACTCCTCCATCTCCCTCCTTAGCGAGGCGCACATCTCCCTCTGTCTTCTCCAGTGTTTCTTTTTATCCTTCCATCACCATCAATCCTGGCTGTCGCTGGGTGATCCCGTGGTCATGAGGCAGAGCTAAGTAGGCAGTGATGGTGTGCTGGTTAATGGTGTTGGGGCGAGATGGGTTTTTTTATGGAGGGGGTGGAGTGGAAGACGAGGGGAAACCTTTTGGGCCGACTGGCGATTTAGTTTATTTAGAGGTGTCATGCAAATTCTTTAACATGGATGTATTAGCCTGTGCAGTACATAACAGAATTTATATTTGTGCATTTGGGATCTTCTAATAGCACCAAGAGAGTAGTTTTATAAAGATGGCGCTGTAGCCTTTGCTGTGAAGATGTTTAATCCACATGCACTGTGCATGATAATTACTCCCACTTTTACGAGAACAATCAGCAGTGGCTTTACTCCACAGAAGAAGAACGCAGAAACCGTAAAGATGATATGAGGCTCGTAACGCACCATTGAAGCACATGCTTCAATTTGCAATGCCTAAACAACTCAGATAAAGGCCAGTTATCACACGCAGTGATGTTTTCAGTGCTCGATTAATGACTTGTAGAAAATGGATCCACTGAAATAATGGCTCAGTGCCAAGACAACAGCGATGATGTTTTTTTTCTTCTACTCTGAGCAAACTATTACATTTCACAAATAAATAGTCTTTGAATGCCTCCTTGCACCTCTAAAGAAGAAGAATTGGGATTTTCAGAAGTAATTGGAAAAAGTAAAGTTAATAGAGCTGATGTGCCAGTTCACAGAACATCCCATTTTATGTGAGAGCCTATTGAGGCATCATTTTAAGTCTAACTAGTAGAATTAATTCTGCATTAATTTAATATTCTGTTACGATTTGTCGAATAAAGACAAGTATGTAGTTTATAGGTTGACTCCGTGCATTGCTCTGTATGAGAAGTTAAAAAAGAAAAAAGGGCACACCTTTTTATTTGAAGCAATGTACTTCAGACTTCCCTTGGCAGAAAATGAATGGACAAACTGCTTGTTTTTTTAGATTTCATTGTATACCTCATCTGCACTGGTATACATTGCTTCCAGTGAATAATCACAGCCTTGCTCTCTGATTCCTATGCTAACAAAGAATCTTGTCTTCTCCTGCCTACTACATATTACCATACTCACTCCCACTGATCAAAATGGACCACAATACATCTGTTTATATGGTTATGAACTCACTCGAGTGCTGTGTGGCCAGATCTAGCTTGCTTTAAGCAGTGTGGAGGGTGACTGACTGACTGTTTTCCCCTTGGAGTTTACCGTAGCTGTATGCTCTTGCTTCCTTTATATACACACACGCTGTCCTGACACTTCCCTTACATCCAGCAATGCTCACTCCCTGCTTGTTATAGGTGCTTTTGCCTTGAGTCTAGCCTTCAGCAAATGAAATACATTATCATTTGGAGTGAGGTCAAGTTAAGACTGCTCTACTGTTGGTCCATACAAAACTCTTTGTTTACCTTATCTGTATATTTAGGATCACTGTCCTTCTGCACTGTTTTAAAATTGTGGGACTTTATGTTAAAAAAGCCATAAATCCTACACTGCTAAGCCAGTCAGGGCATGACAACCTCGAAGCTGTAGATTCAGGAGCAGCCTTAACATCAGCAATTTAACCCGTAGTCAGTTTTTCATTTCAGATCTAATGGTCAGTAGTACGAAACTGAAAAATGTGCCTTTGCCCTGTGCACCTGTTTCCCTCGGCTTGCTTCTCACCATTTTTCATCCATTGTGCAGGCTAGTTGTTTTCCTTGTATTAGTCATTTGTACAACCGCTGTTCTTTCAACATCTCAGGAGCTGTGCTGTTGAGAGGACAGCTGGTTGTGAGGACGGTGTCGGCCGTGGCGACATTTGTAATGGTCGCTGTTGATTGGATGGCTGGACGCTTCTTTAGCACCGCAGCTGATGTGTTGCTTCTGGTGTGAATTCACGGTTGGTCTTACAGGGTATATGAGTTGCGTTTCAGCTTCAGACTGAGCTGACAAGGCCTGCTTACTCATTCGCAAGTGGCAAGTGTACATTTCCACTGGAACCATTGGCTAGATTAAGTGTCTTTCTCAGAGGAGAACATTTTTAATTGACTTTTCCCAAGCCGGTTTTCCACATGATGTTTGTTTAAGTGATGAGTGTTTGTTTGTGTGCACAGCCAGGTTCGTCATCGATTTGGGCGTTAGAAAAAGATGAGGTCAGTGTTGCATCTGTGTGTGCTCCTGTTAATCAGCATGTGGGTGTGACTTTGTCCCCACTGACAAACCAGTCAACTAGCATGGGGGCTGTCGGGTTGGAGGGATTTCAACAGACGGGATGGAGTTCCGCACTGTGGGTAGTGGCAGTAACAGTGGGTTCTGGCTGTGTGGCGGTCATCTGAATGTCATCCACACACCCACTCAGACAAAGACAACAGGAGACTGGACGGCACAAGCAGGAAACAGGCGAGAGTGAGGTTTTCTTTTTTAAAAGTCAGAAAGAACAGGATAGAGACGCGATGGGGAAGAGAGGGCGTGGGAGCAGAGGAGATGGAGAAGAAGGAGGAGGAATGGTCATTAGGAGGAACGAAAGTCAAGAGATGAGAGGAACAGTGTGGAGAAGCTGCACGACTCAGGCGTAGATGAAAGAGGAGGGGAGATAGTCGGGCCCAGCGGGGAGGAGAAGAAAGCAGTTAGGGTGTGCATTAAATAGATATAATTTGGTTTGGCTGAAGAGAAACAGAGAAAAGAAAAACAAAAAAAGAGAGAGAGAAAGGAGAGAAAGAGACTATGGTTGCCAGGGACAACAGACTAATGGGAAATATGCAGTCACCCACTCCTCCCCTCCTCCCCCACCACCATCCTTGCTTTGTGGATCTGCGTTTGATCCTCCTTCACCTTTATGGTCTCCCTCTTCTCCTCCTCCTCCTCCTCCTCCTCCTCCTCAAAGCATCGCTTGTTATCTGTTAATGCTCCCATTCTCTTTCCCTACCTGCATTTACGTGTGAGCTCATACCACATATGCACTCCTCTCGCTCATCTCGTGCAGTCCGCTTGCAGCAACAGCACTGAAAAGTATGTTAATGTGGTAGAAGCAGAAGTTGTCAGAAAACAAACCTCTGAATAGCTAAGCTTATTTGGAAAATGAGGGTCAATGAAAAGCTCATTCCCCAAAAAAGTCCATTTTATAAAACACCATCATTGTGTACAAACTGAATGTGCGGTTCAACTGACCTACTGCCCTGACAGCACTTGTGTGTAGACAAAGTTTAAGTGTTCAGTGAGGGATTAGCAGCAGGATAGCAGAACGTAATGATCCTCCAAAACCTGTTTCTATTCACAGCAGAAGATAAATTAAGGACAAGGTTTCCCTTTAGTTTATTTGTGTGTTCAGTAATCACAAAAGACTGTTCTCTTTATCTCTTTCCATCTATTTATCCTCTGAACGCACAAATAAGCCTTGAGACTGAGCTGGAAAATGAAAGAGAGGCGGGGGGATGGGGTCGGGGTTGGAGGGTGCGCATGAAAAACAAAAGGAAAAGTTAACAAAAACCTTATTTCTAAGTTTTAATTGTTTGTACTTCCTAAAAAAAAAAATCACAAATAGGCCTCTCCAGTGACATTCAGGAAGTAGCCTCACACAGATAATGCTGAAATCTGAAAGTTGTTTATGAGGGACTGGCTTCATCGCATACTGATGACCTGCTTTAGTATATTGTTGTTGTGGGTTTAATGGGGAGTGTTGGGGAAAAATGCAGCCCAGAGTGTCCTAAGTTCAGGACAATTACTGCAAAAATGGCTAATGACCTAGAAAGTTCTATAGTTAATGTATTATAACAATATTTTTGGCAAATCGTATCATTATAGCAGATTTTCCATGGCCCAGTGTAATGTCAGCATTGGAGAACTCGGCAGTAACTGCACATGCCAATTATACAGGTTAAAGTGGTAATAAAACACATCACAGTATTTATTTTTCTACCTGTTTATAAGCTGTCCATATGTTTTTCCATTGCAGTGTGTATATATATTTATATTTATACCCGTCCACTATATATTCTCATTATGTATTTATGTACAGTTCCCCATTTTACTGTTTCTCACCATGCTACAACTGTGCTACAACAGTATAATATTTTATTTAAAACTGCAGAATATTTTATTTATACATTTTAGCTGCTTCACTATTTCATATCTTCTAATTAGATTTTGTTCCACTTTTTCTTTTTCATTATACACCTCTCTCTCTCTCTCTCTCTTTTTTTTTTTTAAATATTTCTCAGTTGTAGGAAGCCTGAAAGAGGAATTTAGAGTAATTATCACTGACTGCTTCGCTCTACTTGTTGCGCACATGATAATAGACGAACCTGAACTTAAAAAATGCAGAAGTTAATTGCACGCCTGATGGGAGGCGAGCGCTGCATCCTTGACTTTCCCCCTTGCCGCCTAAAGGGCAGTCTACCTCTCGTGTTTGCATTGAATGTTGGCATTCGACATAAATGGTGAGGTTCAGAATTATTCAATATGGATGTAATTTGTGGAGACACTGGGTTGGGTTTTGGTAAAATATTGGCTTGCTGACAACCTGTCAGATTAAGTACTTTCAATCTGGCTGTTAACTTTATTTTATGTTTATACTGTGTTTCCTTTTGCTGATGTTGAATCATGAACCATGGGAATGCACTGTTGAATAACAACCAAACACAGCCTACAGTCAAAAAGTGCAAGATATTCTAATATATGTACACAATAAAATTATAAAAGCTTTTATATCATTTCATTTTGTGTCCAGCATTCAAATTCAAATTCAGTTGTCATCAGGATACAGAGCACATGCTGCATCTTAGACTCCTGTGAATTCTCGAGGTAACCCCATTTCACAGATTAATGCACATGGCAAAACAGTTCTACCCTTCAGCTAAAATAATGTCAATTTTGAGTAATTGGACCAAAGAGACTTTTCTCTTTAGTGGCCTCACGGGCTGCGTGTCATGAAAAAACATCACATTATGCCTGTTAATTATCAGTTTTCAGAAGTTTAGATGCAACCACTCTGAGCCATCTAACAGCTAATTATAGTAGCGGCGTGTTAAATACAGAGCCACTCATTTGCCTTTATTTGATCCTCTGACAGTTGAAGAGAGCATAGGGAAACCAGCAGGGAATATGTTTTATAACAGATAATTGTATAAAACTGTGACATTAAATTGTTATAAACCAAAAACCTGTCATTCTCTCATCAGAGATTGTTTTTCCAACATTTGGTTGCCGGATGCAGCTACCCACTGAAGTGCTTCTTTGTTTGTGCTATTTGGAATCACACAGGCACAGACCATTCTTATTTTGCATATATGAGGACGTAATGCCTCATCTCTTCTTGGTAAATTATTTAATAGCTCTCCGTGTGGATCCATCTTCATTTCAGTCAGTCTAACAGGCTGCCCTCACTTCTAAAGTCTCCTACTCCTCATTCATCCCCAGACTCCATTTACCTTTTCCCCTCTTGTCCTTCAGTGTCTACCCTCCCTTCCTCCGTTGCCATATCTCACCATTTCACTCCTGCCTCTGTCGCTTGATGGATTATGGCCTCGGGCTTATACTGTTGAGAGCTGTAGTGGGTCAAAACATAATTTTCACCCATTTATGCCTCAAACTACACCGTGTCCACTCTCCTTTGTTCTAGTTCTGAGAAAGCTGGTCTGGTTTTTCCGTCAATGACTCTCTTTCTCTCTCTTTCTCATCAACAGCATCTTTTATTTTTTAATTTCTAACACTTCCTCTAGAGTCTGGGCCTTGATGAAGCTTTGTTTATTGTTTCGTTCCATTTTTTCAAGCACAATTATTCTGTGCTTTCAACTGAACCGAATAAATGAAGCCCTTTCCCTCCCTTTGCTCATCTTTTCTCGTTGCCACCTTCCTCACTGAGCTTTGATATTCCTTTTTATGCCACCTCCACACATTCTCAAGACCACCATCGTCATGAGGTAATAGTCAGTAACCTGCTGTTTCTGACATTTAACTTTATTATTCTCTGCATCTGCCAAACTGATCCTCCCTCTTCCTTTCTCCTCTCTCTTTTCTCTCTCTCTCTCACACCTCCCTCCAACCCTCTCTCATCTAACCTTTACTTAAAGCTAGAGGATTTAGATGCAGATGGAGAAGGAAGATCTTCAGCCCTGTTGTCTCTTGAAACCATTTGGTATCTCTGAAATGCTGCCGTGGTCCCGCCTCTCTTATAACCAGCCGGGTTGGCTCGGACCCTTGACATTTGACATGGCCACTCTGTCTTTGCCCTGCTGATTCATATTTGTGTATGTGTGTGCATAGCATGAGCCGGCGGTTGTTCAGACATGTTCCTCTGGTCTGTGGGCTAAAAGGGTGGGGTGGGGGGGTAATCACAGGTGTATGGATGTACGTCTCAAGAGATGAGACAAAGCAATACTAAAAACAATCCCATCCGAATCAGTTACTTATATTCAGGTTTTCTCGAGACTATCCTGCTGTTTCAGCAAATGCCCCAAAATAACATATGTTTACATTTAAGTAACAAAGCCCTTGAGCCTCTGCAGGATTTATGACTCTTGTCAGTTGGGAGCAAAGAAGAAAATAAAGGCTGGATGAGCCAGCAAAACTGATAGGCAGCGTCGGTTTTGTTTAACCATCACTGCAGGTCGTTCTTTGATGTGGCACCACTTTCTTTGAAACTCAGCTTTACAATTGTGACTTGTTTTGGAGGGAACTGACAAATGATGTATTTTGTCATTTCATTTGAAGGACTTTTGCTTTTTGTGATCAAAAATGCCCACAGAGTTTCACTTTAGACTATTTTAAAAAGTCCCATGGAATGCGCCCCAAGATAAACCCTGCTATGGAGAGAAAGGTTTGATTTCATAAGATGGCCAATAAAGCAGGACTGCTCTGGTTACACCTCCTAGTGCAGTATGAGGTCTCCATTATTTTCTTGAAGCTATGCTGTGCCCACTTCAGTGGATTTTAAAATATTTTCTTTTTGACTGAAATTTACTAACCATCGACAAAAAAAAATAAATAAAAAATCTGCGTATGTTGGTGGAAATAATAAATTACACGTGGGATGTCTCATCTTCGTGGGTTAAGTCATCTTGAAGTCAGCTCCTGATTAAAATGGAGAGGCAGTGGACTTATTCAAAGGTGAAGCTGCCTTCTCCGTCTGTTTATCAGTCAAACACAGATACAGCACCTGCATACATAATCAGACCCAATCTAGTTATCATCTGGTATGAAATTTGCCAATAAATATTAGGTAGTATTTGACCAAACAAAATTTTTCAATCAGGAAAAGGGCACTTGGTATGCGCACCTAATCAAGCCTGTCTGGTTAATTTAAGTTTTGCATTGATTTGATTTTTATCTCCGTCCCCCACCCTAACTCTCTCTCCTTGCATGTTTCTTTGACTGAAAAGTAATTACAAGTTTTAATAACACCTCCTTCCCCCTCTTTTCTCCTTCTCTCCTTTAGCTCTGCTACTCAGATTTCTTGTTTCGGCCTGTGGAGAAAGATCTGTTTGCTGTGGAGTGGACACGGGGCAATCAGACCCAACTGGACCACAACACGCAGAGTGTAGACCACCAACACGTTTCATCATTTAAAAGGACATCTTAAAAACTCCATAGTCACATATTCAAATTCAGTACCATCCAGACCCAGGAAGCTCAGCTGACGCTCTACCCAGCCTGTCCTTGAACGGGCAGGACTTCTCTGCCTTCCTTTCTCTGGAGTTCAGTTAATCGACTAAAGCAGAGGTAAGTGAGTCAGTTCACGCTGCTCTCTCGATAGGAAAACCTCTTACAGTCTCGTGTAGATCAGCTGTCATTTTGACTCCCATTCAATTCTAGTGAGCCATGGTGTTAATAAGTCCAGTGCTTTGGGCTGGGTTTGACAGGGCAGCCAGCCTTAGCTGATGGCTCACCCACTGAAGCTCTTTTCAGCAAGAGTACTTGACAGTGCCCAGTGGCATTTCAGTGTGAAAAGCATTTGAACATTTTTTTTTTTATTATTCTTTAATGGTAAGACCAATTCTGGCCAAACTATCCCGCCTGGCAAAGCGGGACTTCTGTTGCCATAGCAGCAGGTGCTGATCCATATGCATGACTGGAATGCGATTTCGGAAAGGTGTGCTGGACTGTGCTGGGGGAGAAAAGGCTGACTTCTTAGACTTAATGTATTTGCCGGATCTGTCGTTTTTGTGGAAACAGATCGGTGGCTTTGGCTCAGTGTCGAGGTCAAGTCGAAGTTTTGCGCTGCCACGATGATGAAATTTGTTGACATTTAGAGGAAACTTACAGGATTATGTTTGAGCAGCAACCCATATACTGTAGTTATTTTGGTTTCGGTCGAGCATCCTCTGTGTCCTCTACGATTCTGTCCCACTTTTGGTATCACGCTGAAAATTCTCCGTGCTGAAAGGGATCTTGTTTTGAAGACGTTACTGGGTTATCATCCTTCATCGCAAATGTAGGTCCTGTTCTAGATCTGCAGGGGGAAACTGGGTTGTATTTTTCTGTTGTTGCATTTGAACGCTCATAAATAAATCTGCCTTTAAGTTGCACTGCCCTTAATGATCTTTTTGAGGTTATTCATTAGATTTAAACTCAAACAAAAGCTGAAATCATAACACAGATTTCTGTGCATGAGGCGTCATCATTCAGTTCAAAGATTTCTAGGGTTGTTATATATTTCTAGGCCTGAATATGTCATTCACTTTGATTTGTTTATGTTTTTATATGAGCTCAAATCATGACATCCGGAGCAGCCAGGCAAAGCGTCCATTTTCTTTATCTCTCACAGGAGGAATTGGGCTGTATATTTATATTTTACGCATGAAGTCACACAAATCTTTAAAGACTTTCACAATGGGAGAAAACTGCAAACATCTCAGATTAATGCAGCGCTCTTGCTTTCATCTTTTGATCTTTTGGTGATAAAACTAACCACGGATGATGTCTGTGACTCCTGTGGTAGCTGCCTCCTGTCTGCACATGGTTTGTGGAGTTTGATTTAGAAATAGGTTGATTTTTCACATCAAAAGTTTGGATAAGCAAAGTACAAATAACCCGCAAAGCTTTTAGAAATACAAAATGCAGATAATTACTCAGAAACTCTTATGTTGGCATGCTATTTAAAGTGTGCATTTTCAGTTTAAATTGCTAGTTGTACCAAGTACAGACAGTTCTGCTGAATCAATCCACCCTCATTTTGGCTTGTTATGGTCATTTGGACAATCATTTGGGAGAAAGGGAGATATTTCTATAAACAAGACTCGATGTGCCCAGATTCCATTTTAACCACGAGTCTCTGTTTCTGTTTATATTCAGAGAAAATGTATTTTCATTTAATTGTTATTCTTTTTTAATGTTGCTGTTGGCAACAGAGGTCTTGTACATTCAGATTTGACATTTAGAATTTGTGTTGACTTGACAATAATACTGTTAAAAAGGACATTTTATAAGTTTGCTTAGAGACATGTTAGACACACATTAGTTGAAATATTAAATTGCATTTGTTAGAGCTTTAGTAATAAAATTTGATATGTTTTATACAAACTGTGTATCCTAGACTTTTTGGGCGTCATCATGGATTAACATGATGTATATTTGGAACTGCAGCTGCTGCTCTGCTTTTTACAATCTGAGCATGTTTTACTAATATTCAGATACCTAGAAAAGCTGCATGTGGCTTAATTCACTTCGTTTCTTTCTTTCTCAGGCTGCTTTGAATTCACTTATTCGCAGTCATTTAATGAATGTCTTCCTAATTCAGAAGTTTAAAAAGTCATTAAGAACAAAACCAAATCAAAACCAAAACTTAGACTCTTGTAGTGATGTGTCCATTAGCACTTTGGCTGTACAGTTTCTCATGATGTGCTGCAGAAGGTTTTTGATCTTGTATTGGAAAGATACACAGAGACCCAGCATGGCGTCTGCGGCCATGCTCAACAGCAAACTATCAACAGATTTCTCTTTGATTGGTCTCATCAGGTTTTGGTGTTAATGGATCAAGATGGCTTGCTACTATGTAGCCCTGAGATACATTTCAAGTCTCCTCAAAGCACAGAAATGTGTTTCACTTTCTGCTAAGGCAGCAGCCAGTAGAAGTGTAATGAAGACCTAAAGCTGATCAAACATACGTCCAAGCTCATCTGGCTGTTAGGATAGAGGCAGCTTCATTACTTGGAATGATAAATGTTCTTCCAAACCAGCATGGCCAGCTGCACGTTTAAACTCTCTTGGTTAATCTCTTGATACTGATCATCTGTTTCATCTGTTTTCTCTGTTCTCAAGGTTTATTCAGTAAGCACCTGAGTTATGGCGGGTGTTTAAGAGGCTCGTGCTAAGTCATTTTCTCATTTCTCACTTGTGATGTCCACATGGAAAAATCAAATCAGTATCGATAAAATGGGCCTTCAACTGCTTTAAATCACAAGGAAACTGTTGCTTAGCAACTGACCACAAACTTGGTTAAAGCATTGTTCTTATATTAAGTTTGCCGCTCTTTACTTTTCAACTTTGTTGAGTACAAGAGTTGGTGTCAAGGGTTACTGTCTTCATAAACATCAACATTTTTTTCTTCTTAACATTAACAAAGGAAGCCCACTTGAATCTTTTGCTGTTTACTTTAGCTTTGTACCACAAGGGCTTCACAAAGCTAGCTCCCTCTCTGAATGTTTCACAGAGCTGTGAATGTTATTTGGCTAAAAAATGGTGACTGTTTTACCTCAGTCAATGAGAATTTTCTGCCTGAGACGCTCTGTCTGTTGTAAAAATGTTGCTGTGACTAAAACCTTCCCTGGTTCTTTCTTTTAAGAGGATGTTAAAATATGTTGGCTGAACATTGCACTTTGGACGGACACAACAGGAGTTTACATTTACACGGCCTGATTCTTCTTTCCTTGTTGTTTTTTCCTGTGTTGGCATCTTCTCAACTCTGGTGTTCACAGTACCTGCAGTACAGAGTATTCTCCAGTAGTTTTTTGGGTGCAAAGCCTTGTTTTTTTCCATCATTGTATTCTCTGTGGTAAATTGTGCACTCTGCAGAACTTAAATCATAGCACATAGCTTGTACCAGCTCTCTGGGACGCATATGAATCTATTTAATGCTTTTGAACTCCATGCAGCCTGCTCTACACAACATTTTCTTTGCAACTATACCTTTAGTGCACCCTTCTTGTCACTTTCTGCATAACAACAAAGTGCGTACAACTCAATTACATTTCTAAATCAGTCTGTTTTGAGATTCCCTTCTTCATTACTCCCTGTTTAAGCAGATGGTGAAATGGGATTTTCTTGGCTTGTCTGTGATTCTATTGTTGTGCAATTCATTTAACTCGAGTCTTTAGCTTGTTGATACTAAGATCAACCAGCAAACATTGATATGACAGGAGTCCTCATACACCAGAGTGATTTAGATGAAGCACATGAGACATTTGGGTGTTTCAATATATCATATGAATATTATAACAACATGGGTCCTTATAATGTTCATCATTATCCCGATGAAGGCCAGGATTTACAGTCTCATTAAGCAGGATGAGACTATTTTGTGTCAAAGACATCTGGCGTAGGCAATAAATTCACTGAAATCTCTTGTGGAGAAATTTATTTGGAAAAAAAGAACAACAAAAAAAACCCCCTCATCAGTCAAATTTCCTCATCATGAATGGCTAGTAGAGCTGCTCAGCCCGTGCATGTGTGAGCTGCAGGGCAGACCAGTGTGATCTGTCCCATCTTTTCAATATGCAGCATGTAGGTGTGATTCTGACGTGACTTGATTGAATGGTTTATCCTCCTGGAGTCAGAGGTTAGTTGACTCAGTGTTCACCTTGAGCAGCACACAGCACATCACCATTCATCTATCTGAGCATATCGGCCTGTGTGTGTGTGCGTGTGTGTGAGAGCAATTCTTGATGCATGACTGTAGGCCAATGGGTAGATTTTGATTGTGAAATATATGTGTGTCAAGGTGAGTGCATGGGTGGCCACATAAGGCTTTGCGAGTGAAAGCCTTAATGTGCGTGTGTGTGTTGCAGAAAGTGTCCTTGGTGTTATCAGTGCATTGGTGTGTGTGAGGGACAAATATGGGTGTATCTGTGTTTGAGTGAGAGAGTACTGTGATTATGTGTGTAAGAGACAGAAAGTACAGTTGCGTGTGTGCGCGCGCGTGCATGTGTTTTGGAAGTCAAGACCACCTCTCAAAGCTTTGCTTTTCACTTCACATCTTTCTTATCACCATGGTGATAGCTCAGTCTGACGGCACCGCTGTATTTGGGGAGGAATAACTGGAGTTTGCTGATAAGGACTCCGAGTGTGTGTACATATGCATGCTTTTGTTCATTGCTGCAATCTCTGGAGCATTTCTCACCTTTCCACTTTCTTAATAAGCGACTTTCTCTCTGATCTTCCATCTTTTATTTTCTCTTTTGCTCCCTCTTTCATTCTGCCTCATTTTGAATAATACATCTTAATTTCAAGTGGAGATTGATGGATCTTTAAGTGCCGGTGTTTGTCTCAAGTTGAATGATAGCTTTAGGAACCTCTGAGTGATATAATGTCACTGAAGGACAGTTAAAAACCTCTGAGTAATATATCTTTAAGTTGAATGGAAGTCTTAGAGACCTGTGGGTAATGCATCTTCAGTTCACTGATAGATTAACAAATCAGCTAATTTGACTAAAGAATCAATCAAAGCAGTGAAGGATTGCATCCACTTAATTGGAATAGGCCATAGATCTCGGCACAACTTAAAGACAAAGGATATCAGATGAAGTAATCATGCTATGTGCTTTCTCTGCCTTTGAATCTCTGTTGGTTCATTTCTCTGTATGTGTGTATTGGCTAGGCTCTTGCATTCATCACTTGCTGCGTCTAATGTTGGTGATGCATCATTTTAAGCTTATCTGCTGTTGCAATTGTTGCAAGTCACGCTGAATAAAAGCCGCCGCTAAATCTGTGAACTGCAAATTTTGTGTGAGCGTTTGCTTTAAAAGCCACTGTTTGGAGAATTGTGGTCCAGGATTCAACTCGGCATGCTCAACAATAAGCCCCCAGGAGGTCGCGCTAATCTCTTTCATCACCTCTTCATCCCACCATCCCTCAATCCATCCAATTTTTTTCCCCCACTCTTCCTCTCCATTCTGCCATTCTGGAGTGCCAGGTTCTACCATGGCTATTCGAACACAGGGAGGAGCTGTGGAAGGCTGCCAGACACTCCCCACGCATCCTTCCCGAAACCACACACACACACACACACACACACTTGTCATGAGCCAAATGTCATCAGGATGCTCTTTTAGCTCAGCTCATTCCTGTTGCCCCTCCACCTGGGATATTCCCTTCTCCTCTGCCCCCTTGTGGCAAGGTCCTCATGGAACCTGGGGGCTACAGTTCAGCCACCCTGCAATCAAACCCCACATCCTGGGTACCCTCCTGACATGAGGAACGCCTGTTGGGATGGAGGTAAGGCGGTAAGGAGGGAGGGAGAGCCGTGTGCATTAGCCATGCTAATCTCATTAGCGCTGCCATGATTGAATCCTGTAGGAATCTGCCGCCATTGCCAGGAGAGACGGAGTAGCTTGTATATTATTAAAGGGTTTGCTCTCTTGCAGGGGATGTAGAGGTTAGGAAAGGGAAGATAGCATGAAATAGATAGATAGAGAGAGAGGGGGGAGACAGACAGACTGCGAATGAGGGAAAAGAGATATAAATGAGCCAGAAAAGGAGAAGACAGCAACAGAGAAATGGAAAAAAGAGAACGAGATGTGCCCCACCACTTGTAACAAAACTATCTATATAAAAGGCAGTCAAGAGTGAAAACAGGGGCAAGTTAGAGAAAGGGGGTGATGAGAGAAACTGATAAAAACAAATGAAATTCTAGCTTAGTACTGCAAATTAGATACAATGGAAAAAAAGACATCATCTCTAATCGCTCAATTACTGCAGTAACAATGAATGCAACTCCTAATGTAATGTTACAACATGGACCACACTGTCACCCAAAATTAAACAATATAAAGTGGTAAACAAACAACCTTTAACGAGGGAAGCATAGCTGGATATGCTGCGTGCTGGCCACAAGTGTTCAAACAAAAGCGGGAAGTAAGTGAAATGGAAATAAAGCTGCTGTGGTCATGCAGCAGCAGCAGCACGTACAGTCGATGCGTTCACATGTGACAAGCATGAAATCAAATATGAAAGGCAGGCGAGCATCAGCTGTCTTTAGGGCAAAAGGAGAAGGCTACGAGGTTGTGACATAGAGCTGATTCAAAGGAAGAAATGGCTGAAATCATTTCACGGAGACACGTACATTATTCTTAAGGACACCTCGCCTCCCTGTATTTATCAAAGTTGACTCTTCTCCGGTTTTTCTCACTTTTTATCTTTCTCCCCGTCTCTCCTGTCAGTTTATGGCAGTTCTGCCCTTTTACAGCCTCCCATGTGGAACCACAGTACAAGAGATTTTTTGAAACCTCACCAGACAGCGTCCTTCGTATGCTTGTGGCTGTCCAAACAAGACCTTAGCCTCCTCGTTTTCCCCTTCTCTCTAATCCCTCCTTCCCAACTACAGGCGAGGGCGTGATCTTCAAACATCCCTTCCTCCTCTCTTTCCTCTCTTTTGCTGGTCAACCTCTTTTTCTCTCGCCTCCCTGACTTTCCTCCACATCCCTCTCATGTCTTTTCTCCATCCTCTTTGCTCATTTTTGTGTCTTTCCGCTCTTTAATTTGTTCCCTGTCTGCTCCCTCGTCCCTCTGTCTTCTCTGCCTCTCCCTGTGGGGTTTCATCTTGTTTTTGCTGCAGCTCCAGTGACTTCCAACCCTTGAGTTTTAGAATCATCGTCTAAGCAGACTGTTGTTTTTCTGTCTATGGTTTGTTGGTGTCTGGGATTCTGACAGATTCACTTACTGTTGCAACTCAGTCAGAGAAGTTTTGGGTGCGTGTGTGTGTGTGTGGGGGGGGGACATGGAGGAAAGTGACACTTTAGAAACGCGCTGTTTGTTACAATATATCTCATTAAAGATCAAAAGTCAAACGCTCTTGATAAGACTATCTAACGGCTCCCTGGCTGCCTTAATCCTGTTTCCTGCTTTTTCCTCAGGGGGAGTATGTAATCTATTCTGTGTCTTGGACACTTTTTAATGGCGCACTTTTTAATGCTATGTTTGCTGATATTATACGGTATATTGTGTATACGTAATTGACAGTTTGACAACTGATCAAAGTGCAGGATCAGAGTCTGTCTAACCTGACGCTGTAATGAGAATTTGGCATGCAGTTTAAGTAAAAATAGTCTTTTCTGAAAGCTGTTTTCCCTTATATACGTTATCAATATCACACACCTACACCACTTTTCTCTCTCACATACACCTTGGCTAATAATAAGATCTGTATTATCACGATTTTATTCATACACATATTGATAAGCAATGCTTATCTCCATACTCTTATCAGTACTCGTCCATAACTTTACTGGATGCACCGGTGCTCATACTGAGCCATTGTGTATTGCAAAGTGACTATGTTTTTCCTCCATAGATTTATTTGCCCTGCTGTAGCGCTGTAAGAATCGGAGACATCTTCCCCTTATCAGAACTTGGGACCTACATGACCACAATGCAACTTGGGTGGTTCGGTCAGAATATCTGGAGTGTTATGCTAGCAGTGGCTTTTGTCTCTGCGCCATCATCAGGTCAAATTGTCCAATACTTCTGACTTAAAACCACTATGGATTTCTTTTGCTTCATTCTGCTCTTTCCTCTTATCTCTTTCTTCTCTCTCAGTTTTGCTCTTTCTCTTTCCTCTCATCCCTGTTTCGATGTTCCTTCTTTGATTTTTTTTAAATCTTTCTCTTTCCATCCTTCTTCACCCCTCCTCAGCCTCGGTTCTGTTTGTGCACCATTGGCACGTCTTCGTCTCGATTTGTTTGCTTATCCATGTTGTCTTGTCAGAATCACCATTCCAGCCGCTTAAACGCCAAACACACGACGCAAGCCAGGAATTTGCCCCGGTGGACCGTTGCCACGCTGTCCAACAGACCTCTCTAATCTTTCTGATCCATCCTCTCGTCACACTGTTCATCTTTTCTTTCCTCTTTCATTCTGTTTCATTTCCATGGTTCTTGATCTCCTGACTCCTTCCCCCGGACCACTTTACATTGTCTCTTTTCATTTACTTCACTTTGCCACACAGATGACCTTTTGTTATGTCCCAGACTTTTTGTCATACACGTTTCCTTTACCTGTCTTTTGATTTCCTCTCTGTTTCTGTGTCTCTGTCTCAGGTGCATTGCTCAATATCTTCTGTTCTCATTGTGTTGTTATCTTTCAGAGGTCAGTGCAGAGCTCCATGCTTATCTCAGGGCCACAGTCACCGTTATGGGGCTGTAGTGAGGTATTCAGCCCTTCAGTCTTGTAAAACTTTGCCTCCCAAACCTTTGGTTTTCCCAAAAGTGAAAGATAAAAAAGGATGTCACTTTTCACTTTCCCAACCTTTATTTGAGATTGCGTCTGATTGCTTTTTGGAGATCGCTAGAGACAGCTGTCCTATTCTTCTGTTCCCTCTTACCTACAGTATTTTACCTTGATGCTATTCTTCAGTATTTCTAGAAGTACAGATGATCATATCTTTTAGAACATTCTCATGTAAATGAATGTCAAATGACTCACCGTGCAATCATTTGGATTATTCTGTAGTATGAAGACTGGAGGCTCTGTAACCAAAAGAAGAATAGTTAAAAAAGTAATGCAGTCCCCAGTCGAATCCATTGGCTTTCATCTAACTTTTTGCCTTGTTATCCATCACCTTACTTCTCAAAAGAAAGTCTGATCCTGTGCCCTGGACAACAGAATTTGTCTTCTGCAGTTCTTGGCTGTTTCATTGATTGGAGCCATCATCTTAGGGGGTTCATGTAGTGGCAGCTCGTTCAAGACCTATAAAAATGAAATATGACAGTGATTCTGGCAACAACCAATGCTAATGGGAGTTTATGTCAAGAAGGAGTAATAATGATAATGATAAAACCTACACAGAATTCACAAAAAGTAGGTCTAACCCACAAACACAGCAGGATCCTACTTACACATGTGTTCTACACATTTCTAGTGACTTTGTATTTCGTTTCTGTCTATCGTATTAGTTTACATCTTATTTCTTTTAGTGTTTTTACCTTCAAATTCCTGCTCAAATTCTCACTCCCTTTAGCCTTGTCTCTCACCAGGGGCGCACATATAGACAGTGCTAGTGGGCTGGGGGGGCTCATTACAAGTCATTCAGATTGCTACCTCTGAAATACATCTGTGTTCAAGATGAACTCACATTCAGCCGGGGCCAGTCGTAACTTATGCCACTGTCTCTCACATACTCTGTCTCTCTCCCTTTTGTTTTCTCACTTCTCTCCTCCCACCTCTTTCCTCATCGCCTCTTTGTTCAGTTTCCTGCTGTCTCTGACTCTCATTTTATGCTGCTGGCACTTTTCTCACTCCTCCCCTTCTCTCCTTTCTTATTTTATGTCTTTCATTTTCTCTCCTCCTCCCCACCCCATCCTTTCACTCCTTTCACTGACTGGTAGGTGATTCATTCATCCATTCAGGCATTAATTCATATCAACATAATAATTCACCCAGAGTGCTGCCTCTTTCTCCCTCTTTCTTTCCTCTTATCCCATCCCTATCTCATTTCGGGGAATTCTTATAACTCATATCGGAGCTACTAATCATCCCACCACCTCCCTCCTTGTCTTTCCCCTTTTCTAATGTGCATTCTGTGCTATATCATGGTGAATATTAAAGTAGTAACCTGCAATATGAATGCCAGTTTATGGCCAGCAAGTTCATATGCCAGGTTACCAAATACAGACGCTGCTCTATCTCATAAAGATGCACAAGGTTCTCTTTAGCGTCTGTGTGCTAAGACTTCCTGCCAAAAAGCCTGTCTAACATGTGGTTAATGTTGCGATATGCTTGCAGTTTGCTTTGGTTCAGGCATCAAAACTACTTGGTTAGGTTTTGGAAGATACAGCTAGAAAGCTGAATTGGATGGAGGTCCTGTGTTTGACCTGCTCACTCTTTCTACAACGTTGGGTGGAGCAGTTTCTGTCAGTGTCTAATATTACTGTAGATGGAGTTAGTTGAAAGCCGGGTGCATCTCATATAGACACTAAACTGTAGCTTGTGCTTCTGTATAAGACGTCACAGAGTGTGACAAAATGTCCCTGGGAGTGAGACCGGTCTCGCATGCCACAATCACATCTGCAACAATGTGTAAGTGGAGGTGTGGAAATGCTTTTCACCCGCCTCGAAAACTGTTAACATGTGTGACGGCTGGACCATCATTCTGCAAATCATGGTTGGATGGAAGCATTTCATGCTACTGCTGCTAATTAGGCTGCCTATCAGTCAAGTATTGGAAATAAAAACCCATTGAATGAAATTCTCAGAATTTCCAGTGACTACAAAGAAATATGAAATAACAATCTGAAGACTTAATTTGAGCGGGCGTGCATGAATAACTCAGTAGAGTCCATTAAAATCCAAGATGGCTGGAGTGTGGCTCTATTGCCTTGTGTTCAGTGTTGTTGTTGGCGACCTGAAGTTATATTACAGCAATGCTGATTTAACAACGTAAAAAAACACGACATTTTCTATTTATTTCATTCTCGTAACAGTTTTCCTCTACTGTTTTGATGCCTTGTTAGAAACAGCAGCCAGCTCTGGGAGAAGGTGCAAAGAGCAAAAGAGCAAATTAATGTTCAAAAGATCAAACACTCTCCTTTAAACGTTAAGTGAATGCATTTGAGGATGAGATCAAGTGCATTAAATCAATGGAGAACATTTTAAGATCGTTCACCTGACATCAGAGCAGATTCAATCTCATGCACACTGTAAGAGCACACAATAGACGAGACTACGCTTTTCTTATATTTCTATATTTTTCACTGTATTGACCTGCGGCATATCAAACTTTGTTGTATGCATGCCTTCAGAACAAAGTTACATTTATACGCAACAACAAACAACATAGATTAATTTCTTCACAATACCAAGTGTGTTATTGTGATTAGTGAGCTATGGAATATAGCACAGCTATGGCTTCTGCAAAAACACTAAAACAAGCCTTTTTCCATCCATTTTTGCATGACTAGACAGCACAAGGGAGGTAAGGGAGGCAAATCTGGATGTACTTATAAAGATGCCTGACCTCAGAATACTGTTAAATGAGTATCTCCTGTGTTTGTGTATTAATCTTGCCCTCTTCATGTGGGCTAATAGCTCCTGCAGTTCCTGCTGTCTGTCCGGGTACATAAACTAAAACTCACCGAACTCATGTCCCACTTCTGGCACAGGTGAATTTTCCAGACTGCAAAGTCATAACCTTGCAAAATGCAAAGTTCTGCAGAGGTATGATGGCCTGCCTTATTTCACATTTAGGTATTTGAAAATAATCCTTCAGGGATGCTGCTGAAGTACAGAAAGAGGAGGTGATCCAACTTGTTCAAAAACTCCTTGACAATCATAAATTTAGGGACTGTACTGCATTAAAGTCTCACTTTCCCCATCCTATTGAAAATTACAATCCTGGTTCACTATATCTGTCTTATTTGTTCTGTATTTTCTGATTGTTTGCCTTCCTTCCTCTTCTCATTTCTCTCTTGCTGTGTACCTCACTCTTTCTCTCCTCGAGTTACCTCCTCCTCCTTCAGGGTCACTGCCATCCATCTCACAAGCAGCAGACTTTTCTTGTCATGGTCACCCGAGAGAGAGAGAGAGAGAGAGAGAGAGAGAGAGAGAGAGAGAGAGAG